>CAJNIZ010046468.1:3915-31605 GCA_905231905.1 Symbiodinium pilosum | reverse complement strand
CTTAACAGCAACCCAGAAAAGCGTCAAAGGCTCAAAGCATCCCAGTGGTTCGTACCTGAGGCGTTTGGAATCTCTGTCTTCTAAGCCCTGGAAGAGGTTTTGCTGAATTCTGAGACTTCGCGCCCATTGAGTCCGCACTTGCTGAAGCACCTAAACCTTAAATCCTAAGCCCTAATCCCTATTATCCCTAAGAAACACATGCAGCCTTTGTTCTTCCGAAGTAACCCAAGATTCCCCTGGGCAGATCAAAGGCCAGGTAAATGTCAAAAAGCAAATAGGGTTCAGGGTCTAGGTTAAGGGTTTAGGGTCTAGGGTTTAGGGTTTCAAGGGTTTAGGGTTTTGGGTTTTGGGTATGGGGCTTAGGGTTTAGGCTTCAAGGGCAAAGGGTTCAGGGTGTAGGGTTTAGGGTTTACGGTCTAGGGTTTAGGGTTAAGGGTCTAGGTTTGAGGGTCTAGGGTGCAGGGTTTAGGGTCTAGGGTTGTGGGTCTAGGTTAAGGGTTTAGGCTGTGCACCTGGCTACCCTGGGAGGGCATTCCAGCATGCCTGCATTGTAAGGCTTGTCACTACAAGCCCCGAACTCATCTAGTTTCTATAGCGCCTGAAGCATCACCATAAACCTCTAAGAGACTTGAATGAAGTGACCTCAGGCCGCCGAGAAGGTCGAGAAACAGCTGAAGAAAATGGCTAAGCTTTACAAGGAGACCGATGCCCAGGCCAGGATACCTGGGAATTGCTTTGTGGTCTAGGGTTTGGGGTTTAGGAAGAAGGGTTTAGGTGATTTTCCGGAGAGCTGTATAAGCCTCAAGTAAGGAATACCCCCTCCATGATGCTAGGACCCTCAATCAAGGAATGGTCTTTACTTGAGGCTTATTGTGCCCCATGGGTTCTTACGAGTTGCCCAACAATCTTCCACTGCATAGGTTTAGGATGGATTCCGTGGTGTGGAACCCCCATACTCCCCTTGTGATTACTGTGGATGTCAACATGATTCACCCCAAACCCTAAACCTTAAACCGTCACATTCCACATTCAACCAGGCATGCGTCCCTTTCCCAAGTTGCGGCATGGCTTGTGGTCTATCCTGCTGAATAGCTCGTTTGGGGTTAGCGTTGACAACAAGACGTGCCACAAGAGTAAAATGTCTCGGAGTTCTGTACTGGATCCAGAGTACAAGTTGAGAAGCTTGCGTATTCCTTGGAGAGGTTCTGCGACTGAACATGACCATCTTAGAATTGAAGGGTGAAAGAAAGACATGTTCCAGCCCCAAAACTTTTTCCGGCACAGTGCAGACAAACGATGCATGTGGAAGCTTGGGGATTCTGTGGGCCATCTGGAAAACCATAAACATATGGTAGTTTCCCAAAATAGGGGACCCAATATAGGCCACAAAATACTACAATCCTGATTATTGGGACCCCTGAAAAGGTATCCCTAATTTTGGGAAATCCCCATACAAATGTATGTGTTAATTATCATATCATGGTATGAGTATTGTTACTTTATGACAGTACTAAATTCTCAAAGAATGGTCAGTGAATCTATCAGAACAGTTATGTGTATTTGTATTCTATAATATACATATAAACGTATATGGCAGTTTCCCATGATAGGGGGACCCAACTATAGACCCCAATATACTATAGTCCTTATTATGGGGACCCCTAAAAAGGGTGCCCCTATTTTTGGGAAACCCCCATATATGTATATGTATATACATACCCTAAACCCTAAGCCCTAAACCCTTGAAACAGGGAATACTGGCGACGACTGCCTGACCTGCTCACTGTTCAGAGCTTCGTGCCTGTCATTTGGGTTCCTCTACTCCCGTTTAGGGTTTAGGGTTTAGGGTTTAGGGCTCAAGGTTTAGGGGGTTTAGGGTTTAGGGTTTAGGGTTCCCCTCTATACTACCTCTTCAGGTTCCCCCTGAATTAGCCTTGAGGATCCCTGTCTACCCTAAGCCCTAAATCGTAAACCCTATAGATCCTAGACCTTTAAGCTCCAAACCAAACCCTGAACCCTAAATATCCTTAACTGGGTAGGGAACCTTGGTGGTAGGGGAAACCCACCCCCAAACCCTAAACCCTAAACCCCTAAACCCCTAAACCCTAAACCCTAAACCCCTAAACCCTAAACCCCTGAGCCATTTCTCATTGCAGCCTGTCAGCTTATCCGGCTTCTGACTGATGGCTTTTTGGCCCAAGAAAGATTTCAGAGCCTCGTGCTTTCCAACAATCTCCTTGCCTTCGCAGCTTCAACCTAGTAGCCATGCGTGAGGCAGCTGGTTTTTAACGGTAGTTTTGGGCCACTGCTTTCGGTTTTGGCATTGAGGCTTCAAGCTAAGGGACTCAAGGTTTGTGCCTCTATAGCTCTCTTAAGGGAATCATGTTGTGTTTTGTGTTTCATACCTTAAGCAGTTGTATGAACCCCAGCCGTGCTGAAGAAGCGCCAAGGCAATCTGCATCCACATCGGCCAGGCTCGATTGCCCTCATTTCTTGAATTCATTTCTCTACTAACCTCAAGGCCTAAATCCTAAACCCCAAAGCCCTAAACCCCCAAACCCTAAACCCTAAACCCTGAAGCCCAAAACCCTAAACCCTTAAACTCTAAAGCCTTACCTTTGTGAGGCAGTGTCAGGTGAGGTGCTGCCTTTTTACAAGCCTCGCATAGACCTGATTTAGAGTTTAGGGGTCTAGGGCTCCGGTGTTTAGGGTCTAGGGTTTAGGGCTCCAGTGTTTTGATGGTGGCAGAATAGAATGCAGAAGGGCACTACTTCGGGCTCAGGGGACCAGTAACTGATTATTGCGGAGGTTAAAAGGTAGGCCAGCCGCAATTCGGAAACTCATGACCCTAAACTCTAAACCCTATACCCTAACCCTCAACCTTCAACCCTAAACTCTAAACTCTATACCCCAAACCCTATGGCCTGCTTTCTCAGTAACCCAAGCCTTTCAGTAAGATGATTATCTTTATCCCTTGTGCGGGCTGGTAGTGGGTTGCAGCCTATCCTTAGGCTGTTCTATACCTTGTATTTCCTCCGCGTTTTAGGGTATAGGGTCTAGGGTTTAGAGTTTAGGTAGCAGTCTACTGTCAATATCAGGGTTACCTAGAGACCATTAACAGTGGACATAAGGGTCTGCTTGTAGTGTATTATAGTTCCTAGCAAGGAACAAAGCCTTTCTGGTATGTAGGAGATATTGACTGTAGCTCATATAAGCTTTATGCAAGTCATGTGGTGCAAGTTTGAAAGTTCAAGAATCTTATTAAAGGTGAATGATGATTAGTGTTTATCCCCTCATGACTTTTGCATGGCTCTGGCATAGTATACCCACACGCCCTATTCGAAGTATTTAGCCAGGACCCTAGACCCTAAACCGTAAACCACCCGGGACGGGTTCCTGGCCAGGGAAGAGAGGTTACTGAGGATTTAGGGCATCTTGTGCTCCCATCTTCCAAGTGCTGCAAAATTGTTTTCATCAGCATTCGTATTCTTTTCCTGCATGTTTCAGGACACCCCAAAGCCTCCCTCAAGCTGCACCGCGCAGTGTAGGTGGTACCCATGTAACGTAGACCCATGATTAATAACTCCCTCCTTCTAAGGGCCCTGAGACTCCGATTAGAATCCCCATTAAGGGGAGGGGGGTTATGAACCAGGGGTCGATAGTAGCTTGCAGGGCGGCGTGCAGATCGGCAATGCTTGCTGGGAGCTCTTCTGCCTCGAGCACGGCATCCAGCCTGATGGCCAGATGCCCTCCGACAAGACGATCCTTTGCTGCGTTTGGACTATAATGTCCCCTTGCGCTCCTTGTATAAATATGTAACTACTGTATAATATACACCCAAAATCTTGTTTTGGGTTTCAGGTGTTATCCTCTGATAGCTTCTGCGTAAGTGTAGCAAGCCATGGCACAAAGTCTGTTGGAAGATGCACTTTGTCAAGACATTCTCGCTCCGCTGAGTGTCTGTTTGGGTGCTACAAGGATTATATACCGCTTGCATGGGACTGGCCTCAACCTTGGTGACACGGTTCCTACTCAGGAGTTTCAAACAACGGGGGACCCCAAAAGAGGCCCCAATAGACCATAATCCTTCTTGTAGGAACAGCCAACAAGGGATCCCTGATTTTTGGAAGCCCCAGACCCCGTAAACGCTATAGAATCCTTGTTTCAATTTACTTGTCCTTTATCGTTTCCGTTTGATTCCCCATTATTTTATCGCAGTTTCCGTTTTCTCTTCCATTACCCCAACAACGTGCTCATATATCTACATGTCAAAACCTTATATGAGCTATACTCTAAACTCCTTAAAGGGGGGTTATATATGGGATTATATAGGGAACTGAGGGCCATATACATATACATATCGCTACGGACGCCCTATTCGAGCCAATATGGCCCCTGTATCTATCCAAGCCTTTTCCCTCAACCCCATCTGAGCCATGGTCTAAACTCCTAGTATCTCCCTTAATAACCCCTACAATACTCCCCAATATCATCCCGCATATAACCCAGCTTTAGGGAGTTTAGACTATAGCTTGGGTACTGCCCCCACTCAGTAACAGTTGGATAATATTTATATTATAGTTATATGTATCCCTTAATATGACCCCTAGTACAGACTGTTACTGGGTGGGGGCAGTGCCCAAACTATAGCTCATCTAGATTCCTCTTTTGACATGTCAGATAGAGGCTTCGTCCCAAAGTTGTTCTACCTATGAAATAACCTATATGTACTTTTAAGGGTCCCTAGAATTTCCCTAAAAAGGCTAAGGGTAAGGGCCCATATTATGGGCCCATACTTCTAACTCTAAACCTAAATCCCAAACCCTAAACCCTGAACCCCAAACCCTGTTTTCAGAAGCTTTCCAACGTGAGGATTGGAGGAGGAGATGCTCCCTGGATGCATCTCAAACCGGCATTTCACACCTGGGTTTGGGTTTAGGATTTGGGGTTCGGTTTAGGGTTCAGTGTTTAGGGTTTAGGCCTTAGTGTTTAGGGTTCAGGGTTTCGGGTTGAGGAATATCACCTCCAATCATGAGGAAACAAATGGAGAAGAAACTGGAACATGAAATGGAAACTGGAACTGGGCCTATTTATGGGGATCGTCCCCAATTTTAGTGTAGTACGGTCCCCTATAGTGCGGTTCCTATTACGATACGTGTGCTAAGATAAGATTTCCACCCCCCTCCCCCCTTTTGGGAAACAGTAATACACTAATTTAGGCCAAGTCCCACATGGGGTCTGCTTGTGGAGGTCCTTTTAATAGGGATAACCATCTATTTATGGGTAGGTAGCCAACATAGTTCTGGCCGTACAAGTACTTGGAGGCTCAGGGTCTGCAACCTACTTTCAATAATGGGATCATTGGGTTTTAACTGCAGATAAGGACCTTCAAGCAACACGCAGGGAAGAGATTTCCAGTTCTGGGTTTGTGGTGTACTCTTCATTGCTGTCGGCATTCTTGTATTCGTGCCAGTGGTAGAGTCAGGAGTGCCTGTTGATGTGGTTTACGTTGTTTGCGGAGTGTCTAGAAACTTGCTGTGCTGTCATGGAAGATGGCAGGCTAGGCATAGTGTCTCTTAAGGCTAGTTTAAACCGATGTCAGATGCTGAGCTTTCACTAGCGTTTTTCCGGTTGTCCTCCTTAATCTTGGAAGCTGTCCCTTTCAACATCAACGCGCAAATAGTCATCCAAGATACAGGAGTGTCCCGGTATAAATCCGATGTAACCCTCGAGACGCGTACGGTTTCCACGGTGTGAACAGCATCATCACGGCTCCAACGGCTTGAACGGGACGAACTTTGTCAACAGCATCAAGGGCGTCAACGGTGTCTACGGCAGTACCCTACGGGTCCAAGTACCCAATAGTCATATAAAGTCATATACTTACCCAAAACCTGTACTAGAATTACTATTCCCAAAATCCCAAGTACCTAAGTATTGGGTACTTGGGCCCTTAGGGTTAAGTAATAATTAAGGGTGTCAACGACGTCCACTGCGTCTGCAGCGTGAACAGCAACAACAATGTCAACTTCGCCGACGGCGTCGGCGACGTCAACATCTCCAATTATTTTGAACCAAGATGCATCGATGAGACGACGCGCACGTCAACGTCACTACTATTATAGTACCCGCACCGGGACAACCCTACGCCCCTAAACCGGACACCCGCACGCCGTACGCCCTCGACCCTAAAACGGCTACTTGAAATCAAGGCTTCAACAGCTTCAACCGAAATTACTTAACGTCTGTAGATGTCGCCGCAAAATTCCGCAAACCTTGCGTAGAAGGTCCCTAGGGGCGCGCCTGGTTTGAGAAACCTCTGAATCCCCAGCCTTAGCCCTAGATCCTTCAAACCCCAAACATCTCATGAATCCTCTTTATAAGGTTTAGGGTTCAGGGTAGGTTTAGGTTCCAGGGTTCAGGCCCATTGTGAGAAAATTCCATTTCCCTGCAGGACGCCTTCAACACTTTTTTCAGCGAAACGGGCGCCGGCAAGCATGTGCCTCGCTGCGTGATGGTCACTTGACTGTGGTCGTTAGAAGTTTTACTTTGCTTCTTTCTTGGACGCAAAAACCTTAAACCCCTTAGGGTTTAGGTTTTAGGGTTTAGGGAACCCTTAACCCCTAAAGGTAGAGTACTTTTTACGGAATATGAGAACGTCCAAGCCGTTGCTCAAGCCTTGTGCTCTTCAATTTGTTCAGCCCAAGATCTTGCTGAAAATGACAGCGGACGTTCAGCAAGCCTTCATGTGCAACAACACCCAGCAAAGGCGATGGACAGCAGCCCCAAGCAGATGTAACGAGAAGTAACTCATGTTTGGGACAGACCTCTGCCTCCGTGCCCCTATCTCTGAACCCTAAACCCCTAAACGCTAAACCCTAACTAGCATTTTCCATTTTCTTTTCCATTCTCCCAATATATCCCCTATATAACCCCTATGTTCCTGGTACATGTCCTTCTCTGGAGCAGCTCGCAGGTTAAACCCCTGAATAGCTTTACATGACCCTTTTCTTTTTTTGTATCAGAGTCCCGAATTAGGTTGACTTGGAACCAACGGTCGTGGATGAAGTGCGGACAGGAACCTATCGCCAGCTCTTCCACCCTGAGCAGCTCATTTCAGGAAAGGAAGATGCGGCGAACCCCGCTTTGAGATTCATGGGGCTTAGGCTTCAAGGGCTGTTGGTTTTGAGGGATATAACGTAACTGTTCCTCAATTTTCTTTCAGCCCTCACCTTTTTGGGAGCCTTGCTGGGATTCGGAAACACGGTTTAAGGCTTAGGATTTAGGCCTTATAAGGGTTAAGGATTTCCGACAATTGGGTTTTGGGAAGTCCTCAAACCTCGAAACCCCTGTCACGAACTGAGAAACAATTTCGCACGCGGGCACTACACCATCGGAAAAGAGATCGTTGACCTGGCGACTCGGCTTTGTTTTCTTACCCGGCTTGCTGTTATGGAACTTAAACAAAGTTACAATGGTTGTTGCCACACGGTTTAGGGTTTGTACGGTTTGGGTTCATCCCTAGTTCTTAATTAGTATGGAAGAAGGGAAGATAATCTCCACATAATCCTTATATAATATATTCCTATCACTATTCCCTACTAACTCCCCGTAAGTTTAAACCCTAAACCCTAAAGGGTTTTAACTTTGGAGTTCGGAGTGGGTTAAAGCGCTGGTCAATGTTGGTTTCAAGCACGCGAACCAAACCTTAAGATTCTGTGTGGTGCTTTGGGCATCAGGGAATATGATCCCTCTATAACCCCCATATAAGAATAGTAATGATAATAACATATTTCCTTATTCCTTACTAGGCACCAGTAAGCTATAGGGGTTTGACAAAGGTCCACAGGGACAATGAAGGTTACCGGCATGGTAGAGCGCTTAGGGCTTAGGGTAAGACACGAACTGCTAAATCCCCATGTGCTTGTGAGATTTCTCCACTACTCACTCCTCGTTGCAAGAGGGTTGAATCCAGGCGCTTGTATCAATTATTCCTAATCATTCCTGCGTTGAGAGCTTTGTGGTACACACGAGCCTGCCCAGAGCCGCAAGCCTCAAACGCTGCCTTGAACTTTACAGCACGAACCAGCTAAGCTCTCTGTAGAGCTGTCCAGAAAACGTCCCTCAAAAAGACCCTGATTCTGATTCCTAAGCCGTAATATAGGGGCCTAAATAATTACCAATATTATGGTTCCATATTCCTTGTATAATTCTAGAATACGGTACCTCAAATGGACCTCAAAATGATGTTGTTAATTATTTAGGCCAGTGTGGTAGAGGCGTAAATCCTATGCCCGAAGCCCCTGGGCCAACGCCTTCAAACCCTAGCCCCAAAGGCCTGAATCCTGAGCCCTAAGCCTGACACCCTGGCGCCTAAACCCCAAAAACCCTAAAGCCCTCATGGTAGTTTCCCAAATAGGGGTGCCCCAATACATAACCCCAAATACTAATCCTTATATTATAGGGACCCCCAAAAGGGTACCCCTAATTGTGGGGAACCCCCATACCCAACCCTAAGCCCCCAAGCCTAAACCCTAAATAGTAGTTTCCCTTTTCTTTTCCATTATCCCTTTTTAATGCCTGATTTTGGGAAGGCCTATATTATACACTGATGGCTCAAGTGGGTGTTCAAGCTTTTCGCCTTTTTTGCTTGCCTCATGTTACGAGGGTGCCCCTGGGTTTCTGGGATCCTTTTAAACGAACTCTAGGGGACTACATTGGCCCATATGAGCTACAGTCTAAACTCCTGAAAGGGGAATATATAGGGGATTCTATAGGGGAGTATATAGGGGGGTCATTAAGGGGGGATACTAGAAGTTTAGACGGTGGCTCATATAACATTGGCCCATATAAGGGCTACAGTAAACTGTAAACCCTAAACCCTTACACCCTAAACTATATTGGGGAAACCTTTTAGGGGTACGACCTTAGGGGTACAACGCACGAACCCTTCAATGTTGCAACTTGATGGCCTCTGACGGTAGGGGGGGCCAAGGAAGAATGCTAGGGCTTAGGGTTCAGGGTTTAGGGCTCAGGGTTTAGGGGTTTAGGGTTTAGGGTTTTAGGGTTTCAGGGTGTTAAAGTTTAGGGTTTAGGGTGTGGAAGAGAGGCAGTTTCTTGACAGCTGCTCCCACTTTTGAAGCCCAAGCCTTACAGCCGTACACGTACCTAAATACATATGCCAAATGGAGCGTCAAACACCATAACAACAGCCAACCATACAGATAGATCCTCATGTTCCTAGCTTAGGTCCTTGATCGCATCCGCAAGCTCGCAGACAACTGTGGCCTGAAGCATTATGAGATTGAGGCCTAGAATGTAGCACGTTTAAGAGTTGAGGGCTTCAGGGTTTGGGTTTCATGGTTGAGGTCAGGGGTCTGGGGTTTAGTTTTTTGCTTCGGGGTTTCGAGTCTAGGGCTTAGTCTCTGGGGTTAGAGGTTCAGGGTTTAGGGTTAGGGGCTTAGTCTTGTTGATGGCTATGACTACTTTTGGGTCGGTAGTCCCCTTCTTATTAAACCGCCCGAACTTTCTGGAAGCCCAAGAGTCTGAACCATGCTACGAACCCAAGCCCTCATCCCCAAGCTTTTTTTTACCTCCCCAAGTCGGGGCTTCTGAATACCCCAGGATGCCACATGTACCCGCAGAATTCCCATTCTTTGACGGGAAGCTGTTCTGAATACGTGGGATCTCATTCAGAGGTGTTGTTACATAAGTGTCCGCTTTCTTTTGGTTCGACAGAGTTCCTCAACCCTGCTTCGACCCAAAACCCTAAAGGCACCAAAGCCTAAATTTTTGAACACTGAACCCAGTGCCCCAAACCCTAAACCCTCAACTCTGAACCCTAAACCCTCAACCCCAAAACCCTAAACCCTCAACCCCACACCCTAAACCCTGAACCCTCAACCCCAAACCTGAAACCCGAAACCTTAAGTGCTGAGGCACTGGACTGCAGGGCTTCTGCGTTTACAATGCCTGCGGCTGGGTCAGCTTTTGCATCTTTGGGTCTTGAGAGAATGGAAAAGAAAATGGAAACAACTATTTCATATAGGGGATATATGGGGGTTGTATAGGGTTATATAGGGCTAATATTGAGGCTTTAGGACCTAGAGGTCGGTCTATTTGGGGCTTAGTGTTTGAATTTAGGGTTTTGCGAGTTGATATCTTACGCCTGAAGATTAAGGGCTTCGGGTCTAGTCTCTAGGGTTTAGAGGTTGAATCTTACGTTTCTGGGTTGGCAGAAACTTTTACAGCATTGGGTTGGAGAGTTGAGTGTTTTGGATTTATGAATAACCCCATAAGAAAAGCTGTGTCAACAGTATGGCCCAGGTGGAGGAGGAACTGGATCCGGTCTCGGCTGCCTGATGTTGGAGCGTCTCTCCGTGGACTACGGAAAGAAACTAGTCAGCAATCCTTGTGAACTTTCTTAAAGTCTTGCCTGTACAGTTCGCGCATATCAGAACCTTCTTCAGCAGTTATGATTGTGGTCAAGTCGTTTTAACTGGTCTCAGTTTGATCATAGTTGGCCCTGGATGCCTAAGGTTAGAACGCTAAACCCTAAGCCCTAAACCCTAAATCCTAATCCCAGGAAAAGCAAGATCTCCTTCACGGTCTGGTGCTGCCCTCAGGTTGCCACTGCTGTGGTTGAGCCGTACAATACCGTCTCTTGGTAACTGAGTAGTACACGGGTTTAGGGTTTAGTGTTTCATACTTTTTGGCATACTTGGCCCCCTTGCAGCCCAAACTCTCGACCCTAAACCCTAAACCTAAACAAGCCTGTTTGAATGCGGCCCATTAAGTTCGACCGCTCAGGTCTTGTGCGTGCACTCCCTGCTCGAGCACACAGATGTGACAATCATGTACGACAATGAGGCGCTCTACGACATCTGTCGCAGGCACAAGGGATCGCATCAGCAGTAGTAGTAGGAGGAGTAGCAGTAGGAGGAGTAGTTGTAGGAGGAGTAGTAGTGGTGGTGGTGGCGGCGGTGGTGGTGGTGGTGGTGGTGGTGGTGGTTGTGCAGGTGGTGCTGGTGGTGATGATAATGGTAGTGGTAATGAAAATGGTAGCGGTAGTGGGAATGGGACTGGTAGTAGTGGCGGCGGTGATGATGGTACTGGTAGTGGAAGTGGTACTGGTAGTGGTGGTAGCCGCAGTAGTAGCATCAGTAGCAGCAGCAGGAATAGTAAAACGGTATATCAAACATATTCGCAGAACATATTCGCAGTAGTAATTGCAATGGTCTGGTGCAGGTAAAGGGGGTTGTAGGTGGAGGTGGCAGGTAAGTTGGCTGAGACATGTTGCATGAACATGAAGTGGCCGAGCTTATCTCGTTGGAAATGTTTGAAGCAGCTAGCTTCCAGACAATCTCAGCTGACAAGCAGGAACCTCGACATCGAGCGTCCCACCTACACCAACTTGAACCGTCTCATCGCTCAGATCATCTCCAGCTTGACCGCGTCCCTGCGTTTCGATGGAGCCTTGAATGTGGACATCACGGAGTTCCAGACCAACCTGGTCCCGTATCCCCGCATCCACTTCATGTTGACCTCCTATGCCCCTGTCATATCTGCGGAGAAGGCATACCATGAGCAGCTCTCCGTGGCTGAGATCACCATGTCCGTGTTCGAGCCGGCGTCCATGATGGTCAAGTGCGATCCTCGTCATGGTGCCCAGGCGGATACAGGTTTGGGGTTTAGGGCTCTTACCCGGAAAGAACATGGACAATGAAATGGACACTAGGGCTCTGACATGGAGAGTAAGAGGTTTCTATACAGGGCAGCCGGTACATTCAAGTCCCCATTTTATTGACTAAAGCCTTCAGATGAATGGTTGGCGGATAGAAAGCAACTCAGGTAAGTACATGGCCTGCTGCATGATGTACCGTCCGGATCCCAGTTGTGGCATAAATCTGTTCTGCATGGTTGGCTGCCTTTCCTGCCAGATTGGCCGATGCTAAGGCGGCGATGTGGTGCCAAAGGATGTGAACGCCGCCGTGGCCACCATCAAGACCAAGCGCACGATCCAGTTTGTTGACTGGTGCCCAACCGGCTTTAAGTGCGGTATCAATTACCAGCCTCCGACCGTGGTCCCCGGTGGCGACTTGGCGAAGGTCATGCGTGCCTGCTGCATGATTTCGAGCCTCGGCTATATAGAGGGCTCCAATGTGTCAAGCAAGAGGTAAGACATGTTTCGATGCACCAAGTCCTTCAAGATTGCTTGGTCTAAGCTTCCCAACCAAGAAACAGCGAACATGATGATTTCTGCGTAGTTATTCACCCTGAACCCTGAACCTTAACCTCCGCTCTAACCCCAAGCTGGCTTACAAGAGACGGATGTGAGGTTTGTACTGGGGGTTTAGAACTTCAGAGCAGGACTAGTTGGATACTGCTCCCGCCCAGTAACAATTGGATAACATTGGTACTATACTTGTACATACAGCCCTTAGTACCTAATACTACCCTTATTATAGACTGGTAGGGGCAGCACCCGAAGAATAGTCCAGACTGAAGCGAGCCATTTGGGTGCATAGTTCGTGGATCCCCCCACTCACCGACTGCCCCCAGCCCTTTCCTGCTCGCGGTTCAACACTCCAAAGGCTAAGGTGATATAGACATAGTTAAGGCCAATTAAAAGGAGACAATTTGGGGGGTGGGAAGTTTAGGACTTTTTACAGGATAGCGAGGATATACAAGGATTACATTATGATCCTCTTATGTCGGGTTGGGGGTGTCCTAAAGTGTGCTGTGGGGGCTGTTTGGAGCGAAGTATTATCTGCAAGCCGTAGTCCCTTCAAATAAGAACCTGGATTAGATTTCTTCAGCCAATTCCGTAGTTGAGGGCGCTTGGGCTGCTAAGGCAAACCTAAAAACACAAGTCATAATCAGGTCATATCCTCTATCTAATTCCGTATACTTTCTTTTTGGATCAAAGTAGCAACCCTAAACCCTAAACCCCAAAAAAACCCTTCTTCGGGACCCCACAGCCTTAACCCTAAGGGCTAACGACTCGTCAGGGATGCTGAGTTAGCCCCTTTTTGCTTTTTGGAGTCCTAAGTTCTTTATAGAAATAGTTTAGGAGGACCCCCCCCCTGTAATAGTGGTATAATAAGAATATAAGAGGATCCTAATATAATCCCTATTATCCCTTATAGTCACTATTACTGGGTGGGGGGTCCACCTAACTAAGAACTAGTCCAGATTAAGCAGGGGAACCTTTCTTGTCCTATTTTTTTGGGACATCATCTGAATTCAAAAAGGGTAACTTTGTTGGTCCTAACCTTTCTTGTCCTAAGTTACTGAGAAATGATCTAGATTCAAGAAGGGGACACCTTTTTGGTCTTAAGTGTCTAGGCGTCCCAGTCTTGGAAAAGCAGAGGAACAGCACCGCTATCGCGGAAGTCTTCTCCCGCATCGACCACAAGTTCGACTTGATGTATTCCAAGCGAGCCTTCGTCCACCACTACGTCGGAGAAGGTCCACCTTGGGGAAGTTGGATTTTATCTTTTCGGGTCGAGGGTGATTGCTTGCTGTTAGTTAGGGAACTTACATTAGGTTGTATACGTAGTACAAAGCAGGGTTTCCTCCTTATCCCTGAAACTTCATTTAAGTTCCTCAAGCGCAACCCAGATCAGGATTTAGGGTTTGGGTTCAGATCAGAGTTTAGAGTAGTGTGGTTCGGATTGAGGATGTTTAGGGCTTAGGTTTAGGGTGCTCAGAGTTCAGCGTGTAGGGTTGAGGTTGCTTTCCCTAAGCCCTAAAGCCTAAACCCTAAACCCCTAAATCCTAAAGCGGAAACCCTAATCCGAAAATCCTAAACCTGATCCCTACACCCTAAACCGGGTCCATGCTGGAGAGGCCCCAAACCCTCATCCCTCAACCTTGGAAGTTCCTAGCCTCTGAGTTCTTTCTTGGGCTGTTTAGGGTTCAGGATTTAGGATTTAGGGTTGAGGATTTTGGGTTTAGGGTTTAGAGTTTAGGATTTAAGGTTTAGGGTTTAGGACTTTGGATTTAGGGTTTAGGATTTTGGGTCGCGTGCAAGCAGGATCCCAGAATTTGTTGTGATAGCTAGGCAAGAAAGCAGTCTAGGATGAAATAAATGCTGCACCTTTAGCCCTTGACCAAAGCCCCCCAAACCTTAAACCCTAAGCCGAAATTCCTAAGCCCTAAACTCCAAGCCCTGAGCCCCCTGAAGCCCAAATCCCACCGAAACACTAAACGAGAAGGGCTTTGGGTAGCTTCTGTTTGCTTTTACATTCCCCAATGTAATTGTTTAGGGTTTAGGGTTAGGGTTTAGGGTATATGTGCCTGTATATCCCAATGCAATCATCACATTTCCTATATACCCCTAATACACCTTTACAGTCAACCAGTAGTTCCCATTTTCTGCTCAGTTCCTCCATGTATGGCTCCTATATAACCCCTTATACCCAATCTGAAACAGACCCAAATCCTCTTTCCATGGTCTTTTCATTTTTCACTCTCCTATATCACACCTTGGAAAAGCCCTACAACCAACTAGAAACAGCCTTAAACCCCAAACAATGAACCCTAAACCCTATACCCCTCTATAATTGACCTGAACCCTGAACCCCTAAACCCTAAACCCTAAACCCTAAATCCTTCCTACTATAATGAACCTGAGCTCTAAACCCTAAACCCTGAATTCCCTTATTCCCTACTATAACCCCATATAATCGCTACGTAATCCCTTAACCCCTATATAGCCCCACATAATCCCATATAACCCCTATATGATCCCTGTAAGTTTACTGAAGCAGCAAAGAGTGCTAGGCATGGAGGAAGGCGAGTTCTCTGAGGCGCGCGAGGACCTTGCTGCCCTGGAGAAGGACCCCATGAAAGGGCGCCAAAATGCGCTGAAGGGTGAAGGGTTTTGGGTTGCTAGGGTTTAGGGTTTAGGGTTTGAAAGAGTGCCAAAATGAGCTAAAGTCTAAATTCCTTAAAGGGTGTTATATCGTGGACTATATAGGGGAGTATACAGGGATAGTGGTAAAGAACATGGAAACTACTACTTAGGGTTTAGGGTCTAAATTCCTTGACGGGGGTTATATAGGGGATTATATAGGGCTGCTACTCTAGGGCTTTATTCAGGGGGATACTAGGAGTTGAGACTTTAGTTGAAATGAAGGGCTGAGGGTTTAAGGCTTGCGTGCTGAGGTTCTGGGAGAATTTGATGTATGAGGGTTTCGCGCAATTCTGGATAGGGAAGAAGCCAAGTTAAGAAATCTACACTCCACCGAACCAACATGGAAACCCATATAGCCCCCTTTTAGAGCGACTGTAGTCTTCATAGGTCCCTTTTTGGGTTTCCATGTTAGTTTCCGGGAGTCTACCCAGTCTACAGGGGTGCTGAGGTTTGTGGAGATTTCTGGGGCTATTGGGATGTGGGCATTAGCATCTAGATCTTGTTGCTCCGGACTCAGGATCTAGACTTTACCCTAAACCCTAAACCCTAAACCCTAAAACCCTAAACCCTAAACCCTTTCGGATTTGGTGTTCACAATTTAGGCTGGGGATGGCCGGGGCTTAGGGTTCAGAAGTTGGGGTTCAGGGTGTTCTCAGGGTTTAGGGTTTAGGGTTTAGGGTAGAAACCCCCATTAGGGTACCCTATACTACTATTGGGTAATTCCTAGGAACCCTTAAGGGGGATCTACTTTCTAGATCCGCCCAGGGGTTTGGGATTTTGATGACAACATGACGCGCGAGAAGCTTATCATGATCCCGCTGCTGCCGCAGCAGTGGCCAGGGCTAATGTTGATGGTGATGCTCATTGTGATGATGACGCTGAGCATGGCGATGATGTCGATGATGTCGATGATGGTGGTGATGATGATGATGATGCCTCAATGATGACGACGATGTTCATAGCGACGACAACGATGGCGATGGCGATGGGCCAAAAGATGGTTATCATGAAGATGATGACTCTGATAGCCATGTATGGTGATAGTGACGTCGATCGTGCTTTCGTTGCATTGTCAGTATTGTTGTGTGTCGCCATATGTCAGCGAATCTTCCTCTTTCGAGTCTTATCCGCAGTGACAGCAAGCAACAAGGTTTAGCCGGGCTCTCAATGATGTCCGCAATGCCTTGCGTGCTAGCCAATGCTCAACAGAATTGAATCCCTTTGCAAGAAGCTATGGATTGTTCATGCGTCCCCTACCCCGCTACACTACCCCCTAGGTCTCGCCCTTAATTAACCTTAATTAATACTAACTATCCTTCAAAAATGAGTGAGGAAGCGGGTAGAACAAAGGGGGCGCGTTGTCTGTAAATCCTCGAACTATGGTTCAACTGCGTGGTAACCCGAGCTCCTCAACTAGTACCCCTCAACCCCGCAACACCTCAACGCCAAAACCTAAACCCTGATGCCCTAACACCCTAAAACCCGAAACCCTAAACCCTAAAACCCTAAAACCCTAAACCCTAAACCCTAAACTCAAAACCCTAAAGCCCTAAACCCTAAACCCTATCTAGCTTAGGCCTTGGTAAAGCTCTTTTGAGCCTGGAGGATTACGAAGAGGTTGGCATCGAAACGGCGGAGGGCGAGGGTGAGGAGGAAGGCTACGGCGACGAGTTCTGAGCTTTCTCGTTGACAAGCCCCGGTGGGCCCCGTGAATTTCGGTAAGTAAGACTTACTGGGGGTTAGTAGGGAATAAGGGAATATATTCTCTTATATTCCTATTACTAAACACCAGTAAGGTAAGTAAGCTTTGCAAGTGACATGCATTCTAAAGTGCCAGTAGGGCATTCTTTTTTCCACATCCCAGATCTTCGTTAGCTAGCTCTAACCCGCAGACCCGCTTTGCTTGAGATACTTCACGTGTGGGCGCGCGTACATACGCCACCCTGGAGGCTTGCTACTATCATCATAATGTCATCATGCACCATTGCTAAGATTTAGACTGAAATTCAAGTCGAAATAGTCTTAGCCTGGGAGCCTACTACCCCTTTAGTGAGGAGTATTCCTGAAGTCATTTTAGGGATCTTGGTAAGATTGAAGGGTATATTCCTTAGCCGAGACGTATAGGGTTCTCCGGGTATGGCTGATGGAAGAAGGCTTGTCGAACATCCCATGGCGATTAGTATAGGATGGTTTGAATTTCACCTAAACTCTATAAGGCCTAGGGCTCATCTGGGGCAATTTGCGGAGCGATGAGTGAACTACATTCGTTGCGCGCAATGCATGGATGCTTGGAAAGGCTTCGTCTGTTCCATCCCATATGGTCTGGCACACGCGGGGCCGGAATGAGAGAAAAGACATAGTCTACAGACCGCCCGTTTTGGGGCTTAGGCTTCGCTTGCAGGAGGTTTGCATGATTTGAAGGAAGGCAAGAGAAATAGAACTTATCATATAGCTGGGGAGTATATACGTGCTACTAAAGGAGTCCATTCCTTACTAACAACCACTAAGTTTAGTTTAGGATCCGCATTTGGGCCTGCAGTTAAGGTTTCGGGTTTGGGTTGTTGATTGGGTTTGCGTGGAGGGTCAGGGGGACTTAAGAAGTAGACTTTAGAATCCCTATAAGCCATATAGTAACCCCTGTTATCCCCATTATTATTAACTTCTTTATGAAGTCCCCCACCCTAAACCCTAAACCCTAAACCCAAAACCATTTAGCTTTTGGAGTGAGCCCTTGGCGTTGTTTCCAAAGGCCCACACAGGCTGCGGCGTGGCCAGAAGTTGGGCCCAGGTACTTGTTAGGATTCAGGGTTTAAGGTTCAGGGATCTGGAAAGCAGTTTTGTGGCTGTACCTTTTTTACGATTTAGGGGTGGCAAGTGCTCGACAGATGCCATCACCAGTGGTGCTGGAAGCGCAATGCAACGTGTTTGGGTTCGTGGAATGCATGTGAGCTACAGTCAATATTTCCCGTAGGCTATACTGGAAAATCAAATAGGAAAAAACATGGAACATGAGATGGAAACTTGGCTTTTTCCAGGGTTAGAGGGTTATATGTAAATATTTCCCATATAATTATTGAACATGGGTTCCTTATTAGGGACTATATTAGGGATTCTACTTAACTACAAGAGGGACCGTATTTGCACCCTGTATGGTCCCTTGCCCTTGGTAAGCCTAACATTGAGAACAGGGTTTAGGGGTTTAGGGTTTAGGGGTTTAAGGTTTAGAGTTTAGAGTTTAGGGTTTAGGGTTTAGGGTCAGTAGCTCATGTAACCTTACACCTAGGGTATAAGCAAGGGACACTTCAAATCCCTGCTTCTACGGAAGCCTGAAGATTTTGTCGCCATTCTGCTCCCGTGGAATTCATCGACAACTCTAGTGTAATATGGCAGAAAACCCTATCCTAAGTATGTAGCCCCTCTATACGAGCTAGAGTCTAAATCCCATTGAATAAGCCCTATACTTACTCCCCTATATAATCTCCTATATAAATCCCCTTTAAGGACTGTAGACTATAGCTCACATATGCATAACCTGAACCCTAAACCCATATATATATATACATAACCCTAAAACCTTAAACAGCGAATCTGCAGGTGCAGGCCATGGAAGCAGAATTGGGCTCCACACAGGCAGGGAAGGGCAACCTGCTCGTGTAAGGTTTGGATTTAATGTAGATTAACAAGCCCCCTCCTTAGGGGCCCTAATATTAGGATCCCTATTATAATCTCATTAAGGGGAGGGGGTTTATTAATCATGAGTTTACATTATGGGCCCCTAGTCTGGGAAGGTTTACCATTTAGCGGGGTAAGCAGGGCGTCACCTTGATCCCTGTATAGTTATTATTGTAGATACCGCGCCGGGTGGTTGGCAGTATATTCACCTAGCCTCTAAACCCTAAATCCCTGTACCATGACAATTATTGTTTCAATTCGGTGCTCTTTTCCAATTGAATCTCCATTATTGGAGATGATTTAGTCGCCTACACGCCCCACCCCGAATCCCTTTGTACCATAAACACTACAAAGCTCTAAACCCCTGACCCTAAACCTCGTACCTCCTAAGCAGCCTGAACCCTAAACCCTAAGCAGACGCTGAAGTCCCCTGTCCCAGGCCAGCGCAAAGTCGACGGAGTCGGCGCGGCGCGGGGCCACCGAGGCCCTGGAGTGCACCGAGGCGGCTAAAGTGGGGTTTTTAGGGTGTAGGGTCTAGGAGTTCAGGAAAACAGCCCTGCGCAACCCAACTGCCCCTAGTAATAAGCAACAAAAATCAGAGTTGTGCTCTCCGATTCTTTCAGGGGACTTTTGAGATGTAAAGTCTTTGGGGTTCAGGGTTTTGGGAACGGATTCGGGGTCTAGGGGTTGGGGGGGGAGGTTGGGTGCTTTCAGAGTTTCGGGTTTAGGACCTACTACTAGGAAGTAGGAATCAGGGTCTGAGGTTAAGTCGTTCAGGTTATGGGCTTAGGGATGTATGAGTCAGGGTTCAGAGGCTCAGCGACCACCCGACCAAACTGGCAACCGTAACATCTAAGACGTTATCAAGAGATTCCCATAAACCCTAAACCCCCAAAACCCTAAACCCAAAACCCTAAACCCTAAACCCTAAATCCTATTCTCTCAAGAGCCAGCAGGCCCAGACAAGCCACCTCGAGCGACGAGTGGCAGAGCTTCAGGAGCAGCTTCAACAGGCAAACGCAAGGGTTTGAATGGTTTAGGGTTTAGGGTTTAGTGTTTAGGGTTTAGGGATTAGGGATGCTGTGTTTTGTTGAGGGGGGGGGGGGCTTGAGGTTGGCGTTTAGGGTTTCATGATGACACGCACGCAGCATTCTGGTGGTTTCCGAGCAGAGTTTTGACAAGGCTCTCTACTGTCTTCAAATTCAGGGTATCTGATTATGCTTCGTTAAGGGCACGCGTGCTCATATCTGAAGACCGTTGCATCCGCAGTTATGAGCCCTACATCCTATAGGTTAGCAGCTCTACAAAGAAACAGATACTGAGGATGGTGCGGCTTGTACGCTCTAAGCCTGAAGCCCCGAACCCCAAACCCAAAAGTTTCGCGTTTAGGGTCTAAGCTTGAGGGTTTAGGGTTTAGGCTCGAGGCTTTAGGGTTAAGGCTTTAGGGTCTATAGGGATTAGGGTAACCCTAACTGAAGTTAGACCATTAACTGGTCTCAGCACTCCCTTACATGGATTCGGTCAGGGTTCACGGCATAGGGTTTAGGATTGGGGTTATACTCTGAGCCCTAAGCCCTATAAACCCTAAACCGCAGTTATAGGCCTTCTAGGGTTCAGGGGAAACGCCTGGGTGTGCACCGAACCTCAAGCCATATCAAGCCGTGGACCCTAAGGCCTATAGCTTAGCCAGACGGTTTTAGGGTTTAGGGTCTAGGGCTATTGTATCCAGAGCCCTAATCGTTTAAATCTTAAACTCCAAGAATTCTGGCTAGCAAGATATGTTGCGTCCCCAATTTTGTGGTTCTTTCTGCGGAGACCTAGAATCCAGAGCATATATATATATAAATATACATATCTATATGTATATATATATATATACCCTGAAGTTTAAAACGAACCCGAACTTGGCTGCGGCAGGTCGGCAAAGGCGGCAGTGAGCTTGCAGTGCTTGCCGCCCAGAACGAAAGCCAACTGAAGGATAGGGTTCAAGGTTTAGGGGTTAGGGTTTGGGACAGGATTTGCTCGGCTACCCTTGGTTCCATTGTATAATCTTTTTCACGGATTCCTTCTTGGGGGTTTGTTCTACTTACAAGGGGCCCTGAGAATCTTCCCCATTGAGTTCCTCACTCTAACTCCTAGATAGCCCCAAATAAGGACCCGCAGAATCCACACTAAGATCTTCAAAAACCCAAAAGCGTCTGAATGCACCACCATCGCCGCTCCCGCAGCCCCCACTACCACCGGCGCTGCTAACCCTACTGCCCCTGCAGATGCTACGGCTGCACTGCCATAGTAGAATTGCATAATAATGGGGATGATAAGGAGAGTATGTGGGCTCCCTTGAAGGGTTACATCAGGATGGTTTTGACAAAATTCCCTTTGACGGAAGTGATCTCCTGTCGCATCAAGATAGCGGACAGTATAATGTAGCACGTCAATACAATTGCCTAAACCCTAAACCCTAAGCCCTGAATAGTAGTTTCCTGTTTATTTTCCACTATCCCAATATAACCCTAAACGTGATCACATCACCCAGTGTCAGGACCTCAAGCGACTGGAGGCGGAGAAAGCGGAGCTGAGCAAGCAAGTCGAGGCCAATCCGCCCGAGATTCTGCTCGGGCTTCGATTTCGAGTTGTGCGGGTTAAGCCAGGAACCCCTGAGTAGCCTTAATTTGGCTTATAGATCCCGTAGTAGTGGTACTGGGTAGTTGGAGGGTCTAGGAACACCCATAATCCTTAACTCTAAATCTAATGTATGCATGTAAGGTGTTCGTTGACGGTTTCGCGTCGAAAGGTGTTTGAAGGACGCCTTGCACACTCAGGATTCTAAGCAAATGTTTTGCTTCATGGTGTATACGGTGGTGTAATGCTTCCTCCATCCGCCGGAGAGAAGGTGCGGGGAGCAGCAGTACCATGAGGACTTAAAGCAACTGAGTCGAGAATTTCAAGATTACCCGAGGAGCCCAACACCCCTCACGGAATTAACGGGTACTCCTTCAACCGTACTGGGGATCCTAGTATTCACGAACTGATCCCTAGCATCATGTAAGTCAACTTCCCTAATTCAGGTGTATCGGGCTCTTCTGGGTAGCTAATCTTACTAATGTTCAGTAGGCAATAAGGTAAAATCATCCTTATGCGACCCTAAATTATGTATTCCTTAACTGCCTACTAACCCTAAACCCTATATGTTCCCTTCTTCCGTACTAACCCCCAGCAAGTAATGATGTTGCAAGGATTCACTGCTTTGGATATATGTTTTGCAGTTCTGCTGCTCAGGGTGCCAGGTTTCCGGCTTCAATCTTCAGGCGTTGAGGGTTTAGGGTTTAGGATCAAGAGTTTAGGGTTTAGGGTGCCTCGGAGCTCAGCAGCTAGGTGTTGAGCCTTCTGCGAACGAATCTCATCACTGGGTTGGCCTTGGGGATACTTGAATATTTTCCCCAATTGGTTTCATAAGGACCCTAAATACCAAATAATTTTCACCCTAAACCCTAAACCCTAAATAATTTCCATAATTGGTTTCATAAGCACCCTAAATGCCTAATATTTTACAAAGGGCTCCACAAGCCAACCAAGATCACGATTTGCTGAAGCGTTGCCCTTGAGTTCTCTGATGACACGGAAAGTCTTGATCTGACCCCAAGCTGCGAGGTTTAGGGTTTAGGGTTCAGGGTTTAGAGGTATGGTCATTTTTGAGAAATCATTAGATCCTGAGCTCTAATAGTTCATGGTTGAGGGCCTGCTAGGTGATTTTCCTCATAGCAGACTCTCCAAGGCACTTTTTTTCAACCTCCAAGAGGGTTTGAGTGTACTACGCGGCTGTGGCGGAATCTAAGTTGCATTGCCATATTCGGGAAACCTTGTTATCTAATATATATATAATTGTATATATATATATCCATATCAGCATAATTCAATGCAAGTTGCCTGTCAGCGACCAGTTTCAAGGTCATGGCTTAGATTGTAAGTTTTTTGGGCGTATGTCTTCGGATGCGGGACTACAATCGAAAGGGCCTTTGGCTCGCCAGCTTGTCCAAAACCGCAAGCAGCACAATTTGCGTACGCAGCCCCAACCCTCTCAAGGTTGAACGGTTGATTCAACTTCCCTACACCCTGAACCATGAGGCTCCCCCCCCCCCCAAACGGGAAGCCCTACACCCTAGCCTAAACCCTCCACCCTCAACCTAGAGCCGAAACCCCGCATTTAAAGCACATCCGAAGCCCAAAGCTCTTCCTGTTTGTCCACCTTTCTGGGCAATACAAACATTGTAAGGCAAGAGGTTGAAACCGGAAAAGTCTCAGGTAATCTCCTCCCCCTACCTCTAAAACCACCACCCCCTAATGTGAAATATGCCCAGTAGATTATAGTATACCACAATGGGAGTATTTATTATTGGGGGGGGTTATCTTTAGGGTGAGCAAACCATAAACCCTCAACCCTAATCTCTGAACGCTAAACCCTACGTAATCCCCATACCCTAAACGTTATTCTCTTAACCGTTAGCCGTAAACCCTCAACCCTAAACCAGTCTTGCACATCCAAGCCCTCCAGCACTTCCAGCCCCAGGCTACCACCGCTGACATGAAAGCAGCCGAGGCAGTCGTAGGTTCAGCTTGAAGGTTATCTACTTCAGTGTTACTTGCTTATAACTTATAACCTGGAACCCTGAACCCCAATCTCTAAACCTGATATAGGGAATCTATTTATTTCAGTGTGACTGGCCCATCCATGTCTATAGATTATGCCTACATTGCGCACTAAAGTCCATAAATGTCACCGACATTGGACCCTAAACCCTAAAGCCTAAACCCCCTTATTTGACTATTTGCCTCCCAAGGCCTCGACACTAGACCCAAAGATAGGGTGTACCATGCAGGGTATCCCTTCTTGATTTCAGCTTCGAGGTGTAGATTGGGTGTACTTGAGGGAGGGCCAGGAAGACTTAGCACGTAGACTTCTGGTCACTAGAGGCCATATAACAACCCGAGCTATCCCCCATCATGAACCTATTTACTCAGTCTCCCTGACCTGCAAGCAGGGTTAAGGGGTTCGGTGTAGGGTTGAAAAGCTGAAGGTTCAGGATTTAGGATTTAGGGTCTAGGCTTTTCGGTTTTAGGCGAGATTTGTGGCTTAGCTTAGATTCAGGGCTTAGGTTAAGGGTGGACGGTGGAATTCTTGTTCCACCTGAGATATACAGGCTACTGTAACTCCCCTCTTTGTGGGTCTGTGCTTTTCCATTCATGGTTCCCCCTACTACCAGCCTCAGGTTCCCCCTGTAATCGAGGTCATTCAAGGATTAGGGGGTTTAGCGTTTGGGGGTTTAGGGGTTTAGGGTAAAGGATTTAGGTTTAGGGTAGTGCGGGGACCCATTAGCAACCATCCATCCCGCTCGCGACAGCGCGCGGGGAAGTCGGAAATCGTCTACGTGGCTGGATAGCGCCCGTTGGGGAGCGCCAGGCTTACGCAACTCATCCCTTCCCCCGTACTAACAAGCCCCACACCCCCTAGTAATAAGCCTTGTACAACACCACAATATATTAGGGGAAGATGTATTACTAGGGGGTGGGGGTGTGTATTATTATCAATGGGAGGGGACTGTCACAACCGCATTTTACCATGGAGCTCTTTGCGGTCAGCCCACCCACTGTTCCTACCCCATGCGCACGCAGCTTGAAGACAGCGGTCAACGGTCGTGTGGCTTGAAAGGGGCATATCCGTCTGTGGATTGGGTAATTCAACCTTGCGCCAGGGGGGCCGGAGATACGGGGAACTCGAAAAGATAGTAGGCATCCCCCAGTAGGGATCTTGCTAGAAGTACCGATATGCCCGTATTCGGCAAAATCGATTTTTTCGTGGGATCTTAAGCTGAGCAAGATCTCCTGCATCTGCCGTAGCGCGGACACTGCCAGGACCCGAAACCCCAACAAAGAGGGCCACACTCTGGACCATTTCTGGAGCCTATACCATCCCTCCCCCAGATAGACCCCAACTATGGCTGTTTTCAGAGCTTATTCAGGCCTTGTTCGGGTGTGGGAGGAGAAGGGGGGATGTAGTGTAGGATCCCATAATTCCGCAGCGGTTCTACACACTCTTTAGGGCTTAGGCTCTGTAAGCAGGCGTCAAAAAGGGCATTAGTGCGGGTTCAAAGTTTTAGGTTGTCTAAATTGCAGTCATTCCTTTTGGGCACCATGTTACTGTGTCTCATTCTAGAAGCTAAGCCTTATACCGTGCCGTCCCTGACATTTTGCTATTTGGGTGAAAAAGGCTGGGCCGTGACCCTCAACTCCAAGCGCAGAAGCAAACCCTAAGTCTGCGCCACCCTAAACCCTTCACGGTAAACCCTGAAGTCTTAACTCGAATGAAGCCCTAAACCCATCCCACTTCCGGGAAAAGCCCTGCACTTGCAAGCCTTCAATGTCTTTCCCTCATAATAAACCCTTCCCCCCCGATAACGGTATTCCTTCTAATACAAAATGGTATTGTATTGGGGGTTTACTATGGGGATTAGGGGTTTATTGTTCGTCCCGCGCAGGCGCGATGCCAAGATGCAGAGTCGAAGGCGAAAAGCAACGCTTACATGAGCTATAGTCGAAACTCCTCAAAGGGGTTCAATAAGGCAGTATTTTGGGGGAGTATTATGCAAGTTATTAAGGGGATACTAGGAGTTTAGACTATGGCTCACATCACGTCTAGGGTGTCGGGCTGCTGTTCAGGAATTTTAATTAGGCGGCCATAAGAAGGAAACTCTGTGTTTACTATCTACCCATAAAATGGTAAGTTCCTTGCCTTAACAACAACCCAGCTTAGGGTTCAGAGTATTGTTGGTGGACAATCAAAGCATTTTGGTACTACCCCCTAGAGCTCCCCCCAACTTCTGGGAGCATCTGCAGGTTATCTCAGGGTTATCTCAGAGCAGCTGGAAAAGACATCCTCGCACCATTCATCGCAACTTCATGGTAGATGATGAGACGTTCATTTCTTGTCCTCTCACCCGGAAGCACGTCACCTTCTTAGAGGGCTAGTCCTTGCAGAGCCTCAGGCCTTCAAAGGCGGAGACGGCGGCGGAAGCGGCGGTGGCGGCAGTGGCGGTGGCGTGGCCGCGGTGTGGCGGTGGTGGTTGCGGCGGTGGTGGCGGCGGCGTTGGTGCTGGTGCTGCCTCTTGCTGAGGGTGGGGGTTGTGCGGGGAGAGGTTGGGGCCTACCTGGAGCCTATTTCGGGCTATCTCAGGACTATCTTTGGACTATCTCCAAAATCCCGAAAAGCCAGCCGTTCTAAGGGGTTTTCTCAGCTACCCCCAACACCCGTGACTATCTCAGGACTATCTAAGGAGTATATCAGGGCTACCTCGGGGCTATCTCAGGAACCTGAAAATCCAGCCGCCCGAGCACCCGCGATTATCTCAGGAGACTTTGGGGGAGCCCAGAAATCCAGTCCAACAGGAGAGGTGGGGACCCTGTTACTGGGACGCTGTCTGCTGAAGCCGCTCGCGCGGGCACTCACCTCTACTTGTTGCTTGCTTTCCCATAGTATCTCCCCCGAATCTGGTACCAGGTACATGATCACATGTCGAAGTGCCACGCATGGCTGGCACGGGAAACTAAACTCTTCGAGGGCCATGCTCCTATGGGGTTCGGGCCTGGAAGATCATGCCCATCCGAACTGCCGTTGAATCCGATGGTTTCAATGCTTCAAGAGACCATGCAAGCCTACAACATTGTCCAAGTATTGGCCTATATAGTCCTTATATAGTCCCTATACAGTCCCTATGTCGTGCCTATATCGGCACAGATTTGGGGGTAGTATGAGGGGGTAGCTGCCAATATCTTAGAGACAAGCTTCTTCTGGGCCTTCCTTTCCCGTAGCCTCTAAGCTCTCAAGTGTAGGCTTCGTAGGATGATGCAGGATTTTTGTCATGAACTGGGCAGGGCCTGACCTTAACCCTACATCACAGTTGAGCCACAATCTAAACTTTTGAAAGGGGTCATAAAGGGGATTAGATAGTGGACTGCTATATAGGGCTTATTAAGGGAGACACTCGGAGTTTGGACCATGGCTCAGTGGGGTCAAAGGAAGCATGGGCTCAAAATTCTTGCGTTTACGATTCAGCCATTTTGTCCAGCGTCACGAACAAGACCGTGTTGTTCCATCTTCTCGGTGGTATAAGGATACTTGCTTTGAGAAATCTCATGTGTGGAGTAAGGACTTGGAATTCGGCCGTTGAACTTCTGCGTTGCAAGGGTTTGGGGATTGCAAGGTTCACAGTGAAGCGTCTTCCTTTCTGGTGCTTAAGGGAGAGCGGGGGAGTGGAACCCGATAACAATGCCTATGTAATCCGCATATGTACCCCTATAATGGTACCTGTATTCCCTAAACCCTAAACCCTAAACCGTGTATTCACTCCCGCTCTCCGGCTTAAGCACCAGTATGGTTTTGAAGAGAAGGCTAGCGGGTACCGAGGATGTGGGTTCACCAGGCTTTGGTCAAAGTTGGGGGAAAGCGTGGACATCTCCACTTCCCTAAGCCCTAAGCCATACACAAACCCGGAAGTGGGGGTTACCCAAAATGAGGGGTACGTTTTTAGGGGTCCCCATACTACCAAATACGCTTATTCTGTCATGAAGAGGTTCTTCTACTACTGCTTTGCCAAAGGCTACGAGAAGTTCAATAACCACCATTCCATTCCAGATCCTGGAACTTGAGCCCCTAGGCAGTAGCTGTTCACTGCGGATTACTGGGGAACAAGGGAATATATCCTATGTGGGGATTATATTCCCAACCCTAAACCCTAAACCCTAAACCTTTTTCCCTACCAACCACCGGTAAGGTGAAGAGCCTTGATCTCAAACCCTCACCCAATTTTGGATGATCTTTTGGCTGAGTAAGCCTACCTACTTTCCGTCATAACCCCTAGTACAGGCCCTGTAACCCAGGTTACTACGTAGACTTACTAAGTCAGGAGATCGTCATTGGGACCCCCACGAGCTGCCCTCTGCTGGAATTTGACAGGTCCAAGCAGAGTAGATTGAAGTTTAAGCTGAAAATTTGCATCTTGAACCCCTATACATGGTAGTTTCCCAAAACCCCAATATAGACCCCA
>CAJNIZ010046467.1:29038-40119 GCA_905231905.1 Symbiodinium pilosum | reverse complement strand
ACCACCACCACCACCACCACCCCGCGGCGCCGTCGCCGCCGCCGCCGCCATGGCAGAGTTGTTCATCATACTTCTCCTGTTTCTCCTGGTGCACAACGGTCGGAAGACGCTAGCCATGGTTTATGGCAAGGCAACCCCCAATTTAGGGTTCTGGGTTCTGGGTTTAGGGCCCAAATGGGCCGCCTAAGCTCTTTAGACTCCTTAAGATGTTTTTTCAGGTTCATTTTTGTATAGCCCCAAAGAACTATTCAAAATACTACTTTTGACTGTAGGCACATTCTAGGCCTAATTTAAGTGAGGAGAATTACAGAGCCCCCGCTTGCAATGTTGTATTTCTTGTCCGAGATGTGCGCCACCTCTTCCAGCCGTGCTAGGATTTTCATCGCAGAACGGTTCCAGATGAGCCCACACGGACCGAGAAGCACTCTAGTATGAGATCACGTTACGTTCATAAGAAGCGGTTTATGCCGTGTGTGTTGTTGTCATGGCGTCTTCCAGGCGTTGGAAGCTGATGAAATACATGAGTGCTATTCAATCCGAAGGTTCGCTGAGCTTCATAATATTTTGTCCAGCCAAGCGCATGAGTTGGACGATGCACACCGTCTTTTCCGGGCCGGCCACGGGTGTGATCTTCACAAAACCTGGAAGCCAGGAAGCCCACAGACTTTACGGTAAAACACAGCAATAAGACAGTGGACTCATCACAGTTTGGGCTTGCGGCATTTCACTTCTTACATAGATCTGAGAGTCCAACCCGAAGGTAACGGGCCTAGTGAGGAGTTGTTCATGTGTAATCAGAGGATGTAAAGTGGGACTTATAGCTAATAGATAGCACATGGCTCAAGAATGGGGTCCTACTTTGGGGGGTCCTCTTAGTAACGCGGCGATTTGAGGGGTCACTATTCTCTCGGCCATAGTCAGCTGCGAGGTCAAAGCTGATTTGTGTTTTCAATTTTGGTCTGGCTGCTTTGAATAATTTAACTTCAAGTAGAAGGAATGGGGAACCAAACGGACAAGCAAATGGAAACATGGAAGCTGGGGTTACACAGGGTTCTAAGGGCATTAGCCTAAGTTTTATTGCATTCTCAGATCAAACCATTGCCGGAGCTATAGTCGCCACGGACAAAGTCCCGGTCGAAGCAACCACGGAGACCCTGCAATCCTGCAGTGGGTAACATCACTACTTGCCTCTCGTCAGTGGGTAATGAATGAACGTATGCGTATACTAATCCCCCATCAGACTCCAAAATTGTCCCTTTCACTCCCTACTAACAAGAGGCAAGACTGATCCACGGAGGGGTCCAGAAGTAACAGGAAAGCCCGCTTGGGCCAACCTGCGGAAAACTAAGGCAAGTTCCACCAAGTTCCACTACTGGCCCCGCTCCCGACTTAAACGTGAGAGTTTCACATCCATGTCGCGTCACCATCTAGGCCGTTGACCGTTCGCCTAATTCTCAAAAAGCAACCATGCAACAACGTTCAGCAACTACTTCCAGCACTTGTTGCAGTTTGCTTGCCAGCTACGGCAAACCCCAGATGCATACACTGTCCCGGTAGAAATTTTTCGTAGTCCAGGAAAAGGCTAAGCCCGAAAGCATACACGCACACGCGCAGCTGTAAGTGCGGCGTATGCAGCCGTAGTGGGCATTACCTTAGTCGCCTTACTCTCCGTACTCCTTGCATCTCATGATCAGTCCATATCCCAGGCGGGGTACATCCCAAGTTATAACCAGGTAGCGTCCTATAGTCTCTTATACTTTCCATGGAATTCACTAGTGCTGCGTACTGTACCTACCTAGAATCTGGAGGAACGCACGGAGAAGGCACCCATAGGGTGCGACATGGAGTCTCGCAGAGGCGACCGCAACGCGGTAGATTCACCTCAGTGAAAGCGAAATGACTCGAAAAAGGATGGGTTCAGATTGCTATCCTGTGGAAGTGGTACCGCCGTTGTTAGGATGTTATTGGTAGGCCCTCGTAGTGGTACCACTTCTGTTGTTATAACTGCCATTGTGTTCACCGTACAGGGGTAGGCCTGAAAATAATTGTTGCTTTTTGAGACATAGCTCATGTTCCAGGTGAAATTCTCCAGAAACAGTTTATATAGGCAATGAATAGCGTGCAAGAGTGCAGAGCCGTAGTAGAAACCATCATGGTGGTAGTTGTATTTTGTCAGAAGCACCTCCTGCAGCAGCGGCGGCAGCCTGACTTGGGATTACAGTTGCTCGCTCCAGACCTGCCATGTGTGCAGCAGCAGCTGTCTGGCAGGTGTTTGGCAAGGTTCAAGATTCAATGTGAGTGTCGTGGATGTTTGCAGGTTTCACAAGTACAAAACAGCACAACGAACGCAAACATCATGAACCGACTACAAGTGGATTGAACGCACCCACGGGAATTGCGACAGCTAATGCAGGTTTCGCTCTTGCTCAAACTGGTAAACCATCAGCTTTGAAGCAGGAAGCCCGTAGCAATTACAGATCACCTGGAGAAATGCTCGCCCCTGATGCTGCAGCAGGGCCCTTGCTCGTCTGCCGAGGCATGCGTCACATTTCTAGCAGCATGGTGCATTTTTTAGATTCCCTACATTCAAGATTCGTTTTGATCCCAGGGCCATAAACTGCTAGACTCAGGTTGCTTGTTGTTCCATGTGCTGGTCAAAGCTCGTGGATGAGTCAAGACGCTGGTCTGATGTGGGTCCTGCTTGCTGTTTTCCTTGGGCAGCAATGACCCTCGGAGGAGCAGGCGATTGTGTTGGCCCACGTGCTGTCCCATCTGCACAACTTGTACATACTCCTGCCCATTCATCCAGCAGCCAGGCCGCATTTTGCAGGGGACCAGTGGCCCTGAATAGGAGAACTCAAGAAGGAAAGGCCGTGATGCAAGTACGTGAAGCGCAGGTCAATGTCCATGCAACAAGCACCAGCATTTTCTAGACGCCTCCTGATGCCCTAAACCGTAAACTCTAAAACCCTTACCCCAATTCTCACCCCAATGTGTCTCTTCTACGTTTTGAGATGCAGCAGTCCGAGCAATTGTGTGGTCTTTTGTTTGCAGGTCAAGGGGGTGCTTGAAGTCCAGGAACCTGGCGGTACCGATTTCCTGGCCGATACTTATGACGACAATGTTCGGCAAACGCATGGATCCTTGTTGCGGGGTACTTGGAGAGTTGGAGAGTCAGGGGGACTAAGTCAGTAGGTCAACAACTTGCATGGCTTATAGGGATTTTTATCCTAGCTCCTAGATCCAAAGCCCCCCCCCGTGCCTAAGCCCTAAACCCTAAATACTATGGTAGTTTATTGCTTTTTCCACAATTCACAAGAAGTTTGTGGCGTGTGTCACACGGATCGTCGGACACAGTCATTGCAAGTGTTTGCCTAAATACTATGGTAGCTTCCATTACTTTTTCCATGAACCGACTTACTAAGGCCCCCCCCCCGACCCTAAACTTTACACCCTACAAAATACAGTAGCTTCCATTAACCTACTTACTTAGCCCCCCGCGACCCTCCAAGTATTTTCGGCACCTCTGAGGTTTGACTGTCGGCCGCACGGCGTGGGCTGCGGCATCTGGGGTGCAGTGAAGAGATTACGCAAAAGGGGGTTAGGGTCTAGGGATTAGGTTCTAGGGATTAGGATTTAGACTGGAGAGTTTAGGGCTTAGAACTTAGGATTTCGGGCTTAGTGTCTTGGATATTCGCATGAACTGGCGGCAGGTTAGTATGTGTCAAAGTTCTAGCCCTGGCGCCGATACACAACACACAGTCGTCTAAAACGTAAAGACACTGACTACGAGGACTTCTGTCACACCCATGCATGTGAAGAGCGCATGAGTGCCTACAGACTTTCGCTCGTGAGCTCACTCCTTTAGCACCAACTATGCGCATTACATTCCTCTAGAACTATAGTTAAAATACTACATGACGCATTTTACAATATAATACTATGCTCAAACAAGGCCATGGCCCTGTCCTCTCCGCTTGCAGTTCGGCGAGCACGACGAAGTCGTCGGGCTTGTGCCCAGAACATGAGGCCTATGTAAGGGAAAGCCCAAGTTATGAGGGGTTAGGGTTTAGGGAAGGCCCAACTTATAACGCAATACTGAAGAATCAAGTGGAAAAGAACATGGAAGCTCAAATGGAAACTGGCTTTACACAGTGGTTTCTAGGGTTTGGGGCTTGTAGGCAGAGTAAGCTAAAGCTATAGCCAGGTAATGTCCTATAGTCTCCTAGAACTCAGTAATCTCATTGTTAGCACTTCAGTTCGTAGAAGAAGTACCTAGCATGACGCCTCCAGCATGATGTATGTTGTCCCGGTGGGGTTGTAGAGCTGAGTTTTTGCTTTTTTGGCTATAGTCAGAATGAGCTTTCAGGCAGTGCGAGCTGTTAGGAAGTGTGCTCTGTGAGAATGCACCTGGGAATGTACAACGTCAGGCACAAGAATCGCGGTCTCCATGTCACGTTCCTGCAACACATTTTTTGGGGGTCTGCAGAATCCATGGGCTGATGGCCATTGTTTAGGGTTTAGGGTTTAGGGTCCCAGAATCCCAAAACACTCCGATCTTTTCGACACGAGGGCTCAATCTCCTGGCTTATTTGTGCTCAGGGAGCTGTTGATGGTAAGCCGGCCATACCCATGAGCTAAATTAGCGCACTCATGGGCCAACCAAGGATACAGGAGAATGAAATGGAATAGGAAATGGAAACTTGGTTTACTGTAGTGATTGAGTGGCACGGGGATGACCCCACCTCATATAACCCCTATATAATTCCAGGCTCCATGTCATTTTTCATCTGATTTCCTTTTCTATAAATCTACACCTGCAAGCAGCCACCCTAAACCCCTGAACTGCAGGGGCGATGCCTGGCTGGAAGCTAAGAACTTCCCGAGGCTGGCGCTTAGCGCTTCGAGTTCCCAACAGTTGTCTTCTTTTTTTTGGGGGGGGGGTCCTCATACAAAGGATTGTGCCATGTCGAGTTTTGGGTTCCTTTGTGTTGGAAGACCAGTTTTCGCTGGTCATGGGTATTTGGAGGTCAAACCGGGTAGCTAAAGTTGGGCTATCGGTACTTCCATGCAGGCCGATACCCCGACTTACTTCTACCTAGAGTCCCCCTCAAGTAGATAGAATATGGGGTATATGGTGATCTTATTATAGTAATATACCCGAAGCCATGTTCTATCCACTTAAGGGTGACTAAACTTACATCTAAATGCCTCAACCCTAAACCCTAAACTCTATATCACCGCGCCACTCCGTCGCGGCACCCGGACAGGCCTACTCAACTGAGGCACACCCTGTATTGCGACCCCGCATTGTGGTTCAAAGGCGTACAACACACACACCCACACACACACACACACACACACCTGACAGAACCTAAGAGAATTTAATCTTGCCTTGCAAAGTTGCATTTTTTGTGCTGGGGGGTTTCTTGCGGTCCGAGATTGTAGTTTTATACATGGTGCATTCGGACCCCGCGCCAAGAAATCCCGAACATTTTTAGGCCCTGGTTTTTGTGCATTGTGGGCACATGTGGGCACACACAATTTCTTGTGCAAGCTGCGCGCCCACTCTCTAAATCTTTGTAGCCCCTGAACTCAAGTGCCCATAATACACTAGTTTGTGGAATTTTTATTTCTGTCCACTGAGAGTGGTTCGCCTTGGTTTGCCAGGCTGTTGGCCCCTGACCTCCCGTCATGCAGACCTAAGCCTTGAGTATACCCAATCCCGGTCAGTAATCACCAGACATAATTCCCTCTCTAACCCCCGGCCAAACCGACACAATCTGCCAGGCAGCTGTGGGACCTCACAGCCGAGGAGCATGCCGTACTCCGGGATGCTGGCCGCGTCCAAAAGCAGGCGTAGTTTGGACGCGATTTAAGTTGAGATGTAGGGGGCGATCCTTTTTGGGGCGGGGGGGTGTGATCCTTTTCAGATTGTTTGGTGAGTAAGACTTCTGGTTTCCTTCTTCATTTTATTGGAAACTGGCATGCGAACTTGGGTGGTGCATGTCGACACGTGAGACCTTGCAAGCTGGATGCATTGCGAAGGCTTCAAGTGCACATTTTTTTCGCGGTTGATCAACGGCCTCCCACGCGAATAAATGAAAGCTGCTTAAGTCGGAACCTTAGTTCTAAGCATCGCCCAACCTGCCCCCAGTGACAAAACATCCTCCAATTTGTACTGATACGTGGGGAACAACATGGAAGATGTCTTAGAGCGGAATGGTCTACGTTAATTACATATTCAATTATTGGTACTAAGGTTTGTCTCAATGTTGTTATTACCACCTATTCTTTCATACCTGGGAAGGGATTGCATTTCCTCCGCATCCCCCCAAACCGTAGGCCCTAACCCCTACACCCTATGAGCCTTATAAGCCTTAAACCCTAAGCCCTAAACCTTAAGCCCAAACCCGAAGCCCTAAGCCCTAAGACCTAAACCCTAAACGTCCATAACGTCCATCCCCCTCCCCATTACCTTTGTGAAATGGGGTACCCCGGATTCCTGGTAAAACGGTAAGCTAAATGAACGTCCACCCCTTAAAAGCCAAGGCAGTGTGGCAATCGAGGCTAGCCCGTCATGCAATTTCCATGGTGTAGAAGCCTATATGAGCTATAGTCTAAACTCCTTAAAGGGGGGTATATAGGGGATTATATAGGGGAATACTATAGGGGGTATTAAGGGGGGATACTAGGAGTTTAGACTATGGCTCAAATGGTGGGGTCCCAAAATGGGTCCCTTTGGTTTATAGGGGTTTTATAGGGATGCAATGTCCATGGTGTAGAAACCTAAATCTGGGTTTTCCAAATTATGAGTACTGGGGGTATATTGGGATGATGGAAAAGAAAATGGAAACTGCTGTGTAGGGGTTTAGGGCCTAAATCTGCGTTTCTCAAAATTAGGGATCCATTTAGAGGGCTATATAGGGATTTCATCGGGTTTCGAGGTTTCCCAGACGTAGGGGTACTACTCGGGGGCCCATATAAAGAGGATGGTGGTTTTTTCGGGACCATATTGAGGTCCCCTTCTTTCTGTGGAAACTACCAAATCATTACCAATGTTGTGGTTTTAGATTCCTTCAGTCTGACTATGGTATAGGTTGCCTCAAAAAGGTTCATTCGACCTCAACATGACACTGGATGCAGGCCCAGTTAGAGTTCATGTCTTGGGCTAGGCTCCCACCCACAAATAGTTGTGCAAAAGGAAAATCTAGGAACCTGAAAACAATTTCCAGTATCCACCAGTAGCGGGCGGTTCCTGCCGGATGTACTGCCAGACCCCTAGGCTCGGACCACACCCCTAAACCCTAGACCCTAAGTCCCTGGAGGTTGGGGTCTGGTGCGGATCAATGTCCGAGCTCCGGATCATGTGGTACTCCGCTGCTTGAGCAATTTTCAGCTGCGGGCTTACCTCTCTTGCTGCTGAAAGGCTTCTCCCTGAACCAAATCTTCCCTGGCAACTTCGTCGTAGGAGTCATGACAAAACACTTCAGCCATGTCGGACCGTAACTGGGACAATGCAGTCGCCGCCCCAAGAGGATTCTTCACAAAATGGTAGTGTATGGTGACAGTAGAGATGTTTTGCGTGCTTCTATCAGAAAGATTAATCTACTTGCCGCCTTGCGTTTCACCTTTGAGGCAGTACCCCTCCATGATGTCGGCTATCCGTGCAGCGGAAGTCAACTCTACATCGCCTGCGGGGGACGCTGCGCTGGTGGCAAAGTGCACCTACAGGATTTCGCGCCTGCGCCGCATTGCAATATTTGGGTTTAGATAAGCCCAGGCTATCAGAAGTTGCTCGATAAAGGTTTTTTTCTCTTGGAGCATCCACGCACCTGTAGTTGAATGCCATTTAAAGCCCGAAATGGGCTTCCGCCGCCCCCCCCCCCCACCCATGGTACTCTCCGGTTGGAAGTCCTCATGCTTGTGGATGGGCTTTGTTTGCCATTCCCAGGTTTAGGGTTCCGTTTCTGATGCGACTCCTCCCTTGTAGGCCCCGGCATATTAGGTAGACTGGGAAGAATGGGAAGCCTAAAAGCCAGCATCCCAGCCTCCCATTAAATTCTACTCTCCAGGGGACTTAGCTTGGACCTTAGACCCTTAACCCCTGAAAAATTCCCTTATACTCCTCTTATAGGTACGTAAGGTTTAGCCCCCACTAGGGGTCCTAAGTGCCGCGTACTTAAATGCCCCGCCCACGCCGATTTGCCAAGGAGATTCTGGTTTGAAATTCCGACAGCGTGGCATCCCAGTGTGAGGCATGCTGTGTAAGATGCCTGTCAACGCCTCTAAGGATATGAGCTATAGTCTAAACTCCTTAGAGGGGATGGTTTTGGGGAGTATCATAGCGGTTACAGAGGGCCTCGGTAGTACAGTAGCCCAACTTTGAACTTGTTGGGTCTATTAAACCCCTTCTAGAAGAAAAGTTTAAACTTTTTGGTTTCTGGGTACTGGACAAGTAAGGGGGCTGTGTGTTTGCGGCCCAGTAATGGAGAATCAAATGGGACAATGAAAAATGAAATGGAAGCTGGGTTATAGAGGGAGGAATACAAATAAATATATACATATATATATATGTGCATATATATATAATACTATATAGCACTTTCCATTGTCTTTTACATCATCCCTAGATAGCCCCTATACAACCCATCATGTCTCTACATTGGGTTGGGGGCATTATACGTGCTCCTCTTCAACGTTATGTATCCTGCTGCAGGACTTGTGGTAGGGTGTGGGCTTGTTTCGGAAAACTTAAACCCCTAAACCCTAAATCGCCCTGCATCAATAGTGTTCAAGCTCCGCGTGGGGCTAAAAGCAGGCAGTGTCGCATCGTATTTGGGTGGTAACCTTAGGTCTTGAACAGTTTGGGATCCATTAAATCCTTTTCTGGTTTCAACACTCGTTTTATCTGGGCCAGGGATCACGGAACCCAGGGTTATGTCGACCATCTACACTATTGGAGTCTGACACTGTGGTTGTTCAGCAAAGCACAGAGTGGGACTCTCCACATCTATCACCACCAAAGATCTCTGGTCAGAAATTCATATTGGTTTTGCTGCTTGACCTCATCGCGTGTCTTCAATAATGACTTGTAAGCGGAGGCCTCATTAGTCAGATATTTCCTGGCAAATTCCTGAGGCAACAGAGATTCTCGGGTTATGGCACTTTGTCTTAAAAACATTGTTGTGATGAGGTGCTATTGAGGCATAGATGAGGGCACCACGTGACCCTTTGTATTTATTCCTGGGCGGACCATGAACTCAGCTTGCATGACTTGGCGCCACTCAGGTTCATCATGTTGATGAAAGCTGTGGCCGCATCAGTTTCGACGTGGATCCTGATGCCACCGGTCTTGTCCTTCGAGAGGCCTGCAGGGCCTGCAACGCTAGCGTAGCGTAGCCCTACGGGTCCAAGAACCCCCATGATCAAGTCAAGGCCCCCAAATCTGTGCCACAACTGCTAGTGCCAAAATTGCAAGTACCCAGCTATTGAGGCATGGACCTTATGGCCTTGGGACAGTTTATTGCCCATATCGATTGGAGGTCCATTAACGGCACCTCACGATATATTGTATCTAGGACCATCATACTGCCAACTGTTCCCGCACAGCCCTTTGCAGACCCAGTTTCCATTTCATGTGTCGATTTCCTTGCCCATCTGATTTTCCATTATTGGGGGGTAATATCCCTAAACCTGTATTACGTTACGTAAATATGCGATATACATGTATATATATATGTATATTCTTCTGCACACCCAAAATGACCTCATTTATCTCTAGTCTCTGTATTAGTTGATGTTAGGACGAAGCCGCCACCCTGTATCCCAAGCATTGTTAAGGGCCTCCTCTTTTGAAAAAGGGTTCCAAATAACACCACAATTGCAACAGTTGTAAGCCAAGTTCAGAGGGCCCAAGAATATACATGGGTCAAGCCAGGGGAATGGCCGTTTGGATATTCTGAAAACAGTGTAAACAGGGTTCCTCATTGCGTCATAAGCTCTCAAAACAACATAATCTGTAACAAGTTATTGAAGGCATGTTTAAAAAACGGACAATCCCTAAGTTCAGGAAGGTTCCCTTCTCAAGAGGACCACATAAGCTCGAGTTGAACCCGACCCCTCGTTCTTGCTTCTTCCAGCAACACAAAGCATCACACAACAATGAGAGTGCATGGTAATCCAGAGAACAGACCCCCCTTTGGTGGTGCTCAAAACTCCCATGTTGGTACCCCTGAATATTAGGTGCGGCAATGTAATCTATTTCCAAAAGGAGCCCATCATTTTGGGAACTACCTAAGAGGTTACCCTAAACCTTCTAAGCCCTAAACCCCATCAATCAATCGGCTCTCCTTCGGTCACAGTAGAACCGAAGGTTCATTCCTGAATCTTACAGAAAGGGCTCTTTGCACATCCAGGCATCAGGCTTTTGGCAAGTCGTGCCGTGCCGGCAGAATCCGGGAGAATGTCGCGTGGTTTTCCGCGCTTGCCTCTCAGTGTTCATGATCAAGTTCAAACAGGTGCAAACTATGTTGGCAGTGCAGGATAGGGATTCCCCTCATGATAAGACAGCTGTGCTTTGCGATCTGGCCCAGTGAGTGTGGCAGCTGGATCAAGCTGTGTCAGACAGCCGCTTCTATCTCTGATGATGTTTTGCCTTGGCTCTTGCTGCTTCAACTCGCTGAAAATGTCCCGATGCCCATTATCCCTGCATATCTCTACGACAGGCACGTGATAAAAGGCACGGTGCTGAGAAATCCGCACACTGTATTAGCAAGTCGGCTCCTTTTCTGGGAGGGGCCGGCAAGTTGAGCTTTACCATTTGTTGGTTTCCCAAGGTTTAAGTTACTATGTTGGCGAAACCCTATTAATGACCATATATATATACACACCCATTATGGTAACTTAATTTAAGTTCCTCAACAGCAACCCAGTTGATGGCTTCCCAAGGTCTACGCGCATGCTTCGAGGTTGATGCCGGAATGGCTTGTGGAGTATGGAGCTCGGAGGCTGAGCTGCAGCAAGCTCACCGTGGGATTGGGTACATTACCCCAATAATGGAGAATCAAATGAGCCATAGT
>CAJNIZ010046467.1:16232-28946 GCA_905231905.1 Symbiodinium pilosum | reverse complement strand
GAAAATGGAAACTGAGTGTATATAGAAGAGGCATCATGGCAGCGCACATGGCAGTTCGTACTTTTTTAGTTCATAGTAGAGAGACCAAGAACCCCTAATCGGAGAGCCCTCGAATTTGCACTTTGGCCTAGACAAAGGAAGTGCCTCAATCGTGCTACGAGTTGGCTGAAGCCGTTTGCAGAGAAGTCCCCTGGCAGGAGCTTCCATCTGGTGGGATTCTACAGTACTTAGCTAGCAATTAGTCAGCTGTTTACGGGCTTCATGTTGTTTGACTAGATGGTGACCCATATAACTCTAAGCCCTTCGCAAGAACATGGTCATTCACTTGCTTTTTTTCAAGTCGTCATTCCGAAAGCGTCATAGCCACTTCTTGAACTCTGCTCCCTTCCAATCAGATTTTCCTTTGAAATGTAGTATAACCCCAAAGAACTAGTAAGTACATCTTATTACATACAGGTTGAAGGAGACTTCAGTCTTCTGGTTTCGTGTCGCAAGTGCCAGTGAGCGAGCCGTCCGCAGCGAACTACCTCTTCCGGGCAATTACAGAAACTCCATCCCGGTGGTGACTCCTAGGGTCTAGGGTAGAGGGTGGCTCGTCCCCCATTTGCTAAGTTTCAGGTTCTGAATCAGAATCTATTGTGACGTTGGAGCTTTTGAAAAATTCTCGCTTCCCCCAATTCCAAAAAAGCGCCTAATCATAGATAGTTCTCCAGGAGAAAGGGATCCCGTAGCCATGAATTAGTGGGGGTGCGAGGTCATTGGGGGGGGGGGGGTTATAATAAGGAATCCAAAGCAATTGGGGACCCTCTTGATTTCCATTTTTGTCGTTTTAATGTTTTTAAGGAACGAATCCATGTAATATATATATATATATATTCAATGTTAATTGAGCTTAGGGCGACTTCACATCGCTTTTAATTAGATTCGGTTCGATTGCAATTAATGTCAATTGGCTTTACATAGATTTCAAGTAGATTTCGCTTGATTTTAATTAGCTTTGGATTAGATTGCAATGGGTTTTACTCAGGGTGTGAATAGGTTAGAATCGATGTCAGTGCGGTTTCCAATTGAGTTTAATTTGAAGTTGTAGTTGATGTCAATTGGATTTGTTAGATCTCATTTGATTTTAATCAGTGTCGCTCATTTTGATTGATTTTGTTGCGACATTTAAAGCCGGTTTTAGATACATGTCAATTGAGTTTAATTAGAGGTTGAGAAGATTTTATTACGATCGTAAATCGTTTTTACATAGAGCACAATAGGTTTTACCTAGATTGTAATTGGATGCCCCATAATTCCTTGCACAACCCCCCCCTGCCAACCTTGCACAAGCGCCACCTGCGTATACAGTCCCCTCGTAATAGTAGTCTCCCCATCCCGATTGCAGAATCTTCCCGCCTTTCCATCATGATGACACTAAGTTGGGAACATGTGTTGTTAGAGGGTGGGGGGGTTGTCATCAAGGGGAGATGATTAAATCAGTAGAGCAAACCCAGTAGTAGGAGCGGAGCTAAGGTTTCGTTCGCAACTTGAGCAGGAGGAGTTACGACGATCGTAGTTATAATCATGGGCTAGCCGCATTCGCGGCTTCCCCCAGCATGGTCATGGTCGGGTTGCATGCGCTGTAATAAGTAGCGATGTAGCCCAACATGGGCCCCATTTGACATGCTGAAGGGTTTTTGAGGTGTATCTAAGTTTCGCTATGGCTTAATCGCAGGACTTGCTGTGGGCTTTGGGAATATTTCTCCCTAGATTCCCCAGATCATCCCTCTTCAGCTACGTCTGTTCCCTGTAAAATCCTTCCGAGTTCTTTCTATGCTGGATTTTTTGGCATAGATCCATGACTCAGAGCATCTGCAAACAAAGCCCTTGCACATTTTGTCACGCCTGGGAGCTCAGGGTTTAGGGTGCATAATCCGAGCAGTCCTTGTATCCCGAACATGGTCAATATGGTCGCTCTCACTATGCGTATTTCCGAAATGGGGTCCCCAATTCACCCTTTAACACTAGAATCAATTTACAGGAACCTCTTAAAGTGCATCCCTAATGACCGAGAGGCCTCGTGTATGTCAGAATCTGAGGTTGTGGCTCGAAACACGAGAAGCAGTGACCAGCGCTGCTTGATGCTGTTCTGCATGAGTGCGAGCTGCTGGCGAAGCTCTCCCCTTAAAGTGCTTGTATGATAATGCTGTGCCTATATGAGCTATAGTCTAAACTCCTTAAAGGGGTTCATATAGGGGGTTATGTAGGGGACTACTATAGGGGTTCTTAAGGAGGATACTAGGAGTTTAGACAAGGGCTTATATTTGTATCTTGGTGTTGTGTTAATCTTTCTGTATATGTGCATAGTTGGTTGGGCGTTTTCCTGCAGAATCACGATTCAAAAGAAATACTCCACGTGCTTGGAAGGGGAACGCTTCGTAGATTTGCCGCAGGTTAGGAATCGGCTATCCTGAGTGCCATGTGGATTAGTGTGGGGGTTGCCTATGCAGGTTCTTGCTAGGTTCATTTGCCGCTTTCCGAACCTAACCAGAGGCAAGCAGAATGTGTACAGTTACATCTGAAGGGCATCGAGGCTCTTCAGCTGCTATCACTCTTGAAGGTGGCTTTCTGTTTCTTCTTCGCAACTAGTCCCAGATAGGCACGCCTGGTATTTCCTTATGAGCCCTAGATTGCCCTGAGGCCCAAAAGGTGCCCCCCCAAGCTGCGGTTCAAGGTGGCAATGCGGCGTTCTGCATGAGACAAAACGAAGTCCAGCTCTCTTTTTTCAGTCCTTGGAGGTCTTACTTTACTGGCAACCCTTGAGGTATCCGCCGTCCGCAAAATGAGGCAGTTTCCAACATAGTCCGAAGAGGAGACCTGACTCCTGATGCTGGGGTGTTTTGAAGTGATAAGGGGCTGAGCGGATCACCAAATTTCACCGTAGTTGAAGCATCTTAGCAAGTGAAGCTGTAGGGGCCTGTTCTGCTGCACAAGTTTTTTGCAGATGCATGAACAGCACAGTTCTTGTGACTGCCGCAACCAATGTTTGGTGACACTTCCAGGTTGATCAACGGCAGTAGTCATGCGCCAAAAAGATCCAGGCGCCCATGTGCCCCTCCAAGACACTGGGCTTACCTTACCTGACACGAGAACATCGACAACAACTGGTGCCATCCATTTACCAGGCTGAGGCAAAATCCACCACTTCTCTTCATGGGTCTAAGAATAACTAGACTCTTCAAATAAATGTAGGCAACTTAGGGTTTAGCGTTTATAGTCCCCCTTAATATGGCTGTGGGTATTTCTTAATAAGACCGCCATATACCCCATAGTCTATCTACTTGAGGGGACTATAAGCCCTAAACCCTAAATAGTAGTTTCCATTTTCTTTTCCACTATCCCAACATAACCCCTATAACCCCTATATCTACTTAAGGGGGACTATAGGATTTAGAGAGGCAAGCTCAGCTTTTGTAGGCAAACCAGCTTAACAGCAGCCCAACACTTTTGGCATCCGCGTGATGGAGGGAGCTGCAGATGCCGGTCGATGACTCAGATTGCTTTTGGGTTTAGGGTTTGGGGCTTGGGGTTTAGGGTTTAAAATTACTTGGTGCTGTTGGTTGTTGGTCATGTTAGGCCATGCTTTCGGCACACGGCGCTTCACACATACGTATGCAAATAGATTTATACACGGCAGTTTCCCAAAATAGGGGAACTCCAACATGGACCCCGAAAATCTATCATCCCTTTTACAGGGACCCTCAAAATGGTACCCCTAATCTTGGGAAACCCTACATATACAGACGCGCATGCGCACATGTGTCTTTCGAAGCTAGGTTCTAAGTCATAATCCTAAACTCAGAACCCCTCAACCCTAAGGCCTAAGCCAGGAAGACCTCACCCAGGTTGCTGGATGGGCGCAGTCATATTCTGCCTTCAGAGTTAATCCCAGGCATACCTGATTGAAGCAAATTTCCCCCAACTTCTTTCAAAACTTACTCGGTGGTTTCCCAAAATAGTGGGACCCCAATATAGACCCCAAAATATTATAGTCCTTATTATTGGGACCCCCCAAAATTGTACCCCTAATTTTGGGAAACCGCCACTTGTAGAGATTTCAAACCATGAGCCCCAAACCCTAACTCCCTTTGAAGATAGGTCAATCCCCCCTATAGTAATGGCTCCTGAATAGGTTTCAGGATTTAGGGTTTAGGGTTTCAGGATTTAGGGTTAGGGGCTAGGATTTAGGATTTAGGGTTTAGGGCCTGAATATACCCACAATAGTCCCTTGTGGTACCCATTATGGGGTGGGGGATTGAAGGTCCTTCTTGTGAGGATCCCCAAGGTGTTGGGAATCTCAGGTGTATGAAAGAAGGACACCCCACCTTTTAAAAAAGTGGTATAAGAGGATTATAACAGGACCCTTTTCATCCCTTATAGTCACTACTACTGGGTGGGGGGGTCCACCTAACGCGTATTAATGCGTATGTATGCCACCTGCGCCTGAGAAGGCGCCTCGGATCCTTCAGCGTTGCCGGGGACTTCTGCAGCACCTGGGATGACTGGGCAGTTCAGTGATATTCCGTCCCCTTTAGGGTTTAGGGTTTAGGATTTAAGGCTTAGATTTAGGGTTTAGGGCTTAAGCCCCTAAACCCTAAACTGCCAAAAACACCTAAACTGTCTCCAAAGCAAGCATAGAACGGCAAAAGCAAAGTCACGCGGTCTAGGGGCTGACACGGGGGTTTCCCAAAATTAGCGGTACCTTTAAAAAGTTTTTACGGAGGTAGATAGGGGTATGTACGGATTATCTGTTTTTTGGTGATATTAGTTTAGGGTTTAGGATTTCCCAAAATTAGGGATACCTTCTGGGGGTCCCACTAATAAGCACTATAGTATTTGGGAGTTCATATTTGGGCCATTAGGGCCCCCCCATTTTTGTGAAACTACCACAGGGGGATCCATGTTTCTTTGGGGAAGTGCACTTTCTTTGCTTCGCTGTTTTTCGAGTTCCTGCTGCCCAAGCGGCATTCCATCTTTGCTTACTGGCAACTGCTCATAATTGAAGCTGTTCCATTAAAATTGGCTTGCAGAACATGCATTGGCAAAAAGCCATTCGCATCATCCCGTGCTAGCAGGCTCGAGTCGAGGGAAATGCTAGCAAGGTTCCCCGTCACGCCTCACGCCTAGAGTTATGAGCTTCTTCCCAGTTAGCTCTTGATGAGGGACCCCTACGTGTAGTTTTCCAGAAGCCCCTGCATACCCCAAGCATCCTTCAGAGAATTCCAATTTTTGTGCCACCCCATCTCATGTATTTGCAAGACGTATTACTGCTTGCATCTCGAGGCATCCCCGCCACAAAGAGCTCCTTGGCAACAGTTGCCTGGGAAAGTTCCCAAAGATGTGCTTCTTCTGATTTCGCCTCGGGGGTCGTTGTAGAAGGTGAGGAGTAGCGTCTGAGGGCCCCCGCATTTTGGTGGGAGGTCGGGAAGGCAGAGCATTGCAAGGCGAAAGGTGCTAGGAGGACCCCTCCTGTCGTTGAATCTTCCAGTATGTCTGGTCCTGTCAACCTTGTTCTGTTCAGCATGATACGTATGGTAGTTTCCGCCAACACCAGCAGTATGCACTCCGATGCAGTGCGTTCTTTTCCTCCTTATAGGCACTCCACACAAGGAGCCCATACTTTTTGGAAACCCTGAACCCGAAACCCTGAACCATAAATAGTACATACTTTCCGTTTCCTTTTGCAGTATCCCAAGATATCCGCACTGCCCCTGATGTACGAAGTCCTTACAACGGAAAGCCCCGTCATGCCGGAGCCAATCAGCTGGTGGCTGACAGAAGACATGTAGACCTCAGCGGGCACCCGACGAACAGTCACCGTTTTCCTCTGCAGCTTAGGGTTTCGGGTTTTAGGGTAAACCCTAGACCCTGACCCCTTAACCCCACCAGGACCCCCAATTACCCTTAAATGAGGTCTGTGTAGGTCGGTCCTGACTTTGCGTACTGGCGCTTTATAGAAGGCACCCAAACTCGAATCCCTAAACAACATTGAAGCTAACATGTATTTCCCCTAAACCCTAAATCCTAAACCCTAAACCATATTCCCCAGTTTACCCTACGTTGAGGCAGCATCGAATTTCAAGGCTCCAAGTCCATAAAAATTCCATACTGTTCTCCCTAAAGTCTACAGATCTTACCTACTTTGGGCAATTTGGCGCCCTAAATCCTAAATCCTGAATCCTAAATCCTAAACCCGAAATCATAAATCCTAAGCCCTAAACCCTAAGCCAGAAGAGAAGGTAGTACGGTTGCTTCTGAACAGCTTCGGTCAACCTGGCAGCTTGGCATTGGCCGACAAGTTGGGAATTCTAGGGCTAAGGCTTTACGGTTTAGGGCTATGGGTTTAGTGTTTAGAGTTTAGGGCTATGGGTTTTGGTTTTGTGGTGTAGAGTTTAGGGTGCTTTTGCTGCAGAGATTGATGGATGTGAGTAGCGAGTGGAGGAATGTAAGAGGAACCGCAAACTACCGTAGTATTAGGTCTTATACGGCCTGGTATATGGGTTTATGTCAAGTTCAGGGCTTGCTTAGAAGGTCACGGTGGCTAAAGTGCACGAACAACCGGTATAAATTCAGCCGCGAGCAAGACGTTAGCTTAAAATGAGCTATAGCCTGAACTCCTGGTATTTTCCCTTAATGCCCCTTAGAATGCTCCCCTATATAGTCATAAGATAATGCCCCTTAAGGAGTTTAGACCCTATAAACCCTACCCCAAAAGACAATCACCTGAAGCCCCAAACTCTAGATTAGGTGGCACCTGGGGGACCGGTAGGGGCCCGGGAGTTGAAGTTTTGGCGTTAAGGCTTTAGGGTTTAGAGTTTGGGCTTTAGGCTTTAGAGTTTAGGCTTTAGGGTTTAGAGTTTAGGCTTTAGGCTTTAGAGTTTAGGCTTTAGGGTTTAGAGTTTAGGGTTTAGGGGCTTAGGGTTGTTTGGTTTGACCTTATGATTGTGCCCCGAAGATGAGATGATTTGAGCTAATGTCAGGGGGGGTTTGTATTGGGGGTGAACTGTAGGGTTTAGGGTTTAGGGTGTAAACTCCTTTAAGGGGGTTATATTGGGGATTATATAGGGTCTAGGGTCTAAAGCTCCTTCAGGGGGATTATGATTATATAAATAAGGGGAGTATTATAAGGGGCAATAAGGGGGATGCTAGGAGTCTAGGCTACAGCTCATTTCGAGCTAATGTCTTGCTCGTGCTTGTCGTTGTTTTGCTACGGGGTATGTGATTCAAGAGGATCTTATGACAGCTTCATGTTTTTTGACGCGGTCCTTACTATAGAGGCTGGATTTACCAAAGTCCTCTTAACCCTAAACTGATCCCTATGTAAACCCAAGCCCTATATAGTGGCTTCCATTTTCTTTTCCACTATCCCAAAACAACCCCGAAAAGGCCCACCCAAAAACTTACTGTGGAAATCATGTGTGCCATTGTCTAAACTTCTAGTATCCCCCTTAATAGCCACCATAGTAGTCCCCTAGATAAGAACCCCTTTTAGGGAGTTTAGATTATAGCTCATGTAAGCACTCCCTCCTCAGCCAGTGCAACTTTGGTTGCAACCCTTTTGGCAAAGGTTTAGGGTTTAGGGTTTAGGGATGGCTTTCAAAGTTGCCGTTGCCCTGCCTCGTACAGCGCCTCAATCCTGGCAGCCACCTATAAAGTCTCCAGGATAAGCCACGGAGTTTTCTTCAAGCGCCCAGCTACCGGAAACCCTAAACCCTAAACCGTTGTCGTGGAAATACGTAGCGCTCTCGGCTGGATTTGCTCTGGCCCAGGCATCAGATGCAGTTGGCATGGAGGTGTTGGTCTAGTCGTGACGAACATCAGCGGGGACTGCCCAAGTTCTTCAGATGAGCTACGGACTAAATTTAGGTTGTAGAGGGGACCATATAGAGTTTTGGGGGGGACCTGATAAGGGATATACTACAAATTTAGTCCAGGGTTCAGATGTTGGACAAGAGTGGCATCAGCTGTGCTAGGCTGTCACTGAAGTGGCGCAATATTACTTCAGATGGTTCTTGCGTCGTGCTGGAAGTCATACCACCAACCATCATGGTGAGATTCTGGCTTTGAGTTTTGGATTGGCTCAACAATTTCACATAGAAGTACTTGCTGACAGTTACTTGTACAGCACCATACAGCACTAGCATAGGCATTCTTGAGAGCGGAGCATGCTTGGCTTCAAAGCTTTGCAACTCTTCCGTTTATGAGGTATTTACCAAATGGGGGTCTCACTTCACCCCTAGAGAAGCTGCACATATGGACTGCCTGAAAGGCCCATAATCATGAGGAATACCCGGATGAGCTTTGACTGTTGCAGAGCCAGGGCAACATCTAAACGATGCTGAGCCTCAACCCTCAAGCCTTTTACCCTAAGCCCTGAACCCTGTGATGTACATCTGCCCTTGGAAGGATCCTATACAGCCAGACCTCCAGGTTGGAGACGCTCTGACAGTAGCTGGGCTATGGCTCCGGCCCAGAGTTTGTGTAGATGCGTGGTTCAAGGACCCAAATAATAGGGTTTTAGGGACCAAATACCATTAATGTTATAGTATTTGGTCCCTAAAACGCTATTATTTGGGTCCTGGGACCCTTGGGTTTAGGATTGATTCGTGAGCCCTAAACACGCTAAAATTCTTGTCAACCTGTCACCAGCAGGTGGTGCTACGGGCTACTGTTGGTGGAAGAAATCCTACCCAACCTGATTTGATTCTCAGGAGCTACAGTAGTTTAGAGGCCCCAGTTGGTGTCAGATTCCCTCCATCAGCAGTAGGGGCCAGGGTTCAGGGCTTTCGGGTTAGGGTTTGAGGGGTTGTGAGCTATTAGCCAGGGCCGTTTCAAGAGGACAGTAGTTTACTAAACAACAGATTTTGAATCCAAAGCCCTAAACCCAAAAGTTTAACTAAACAACCCTAAGCCCTTAGCCCCACATATCTCCATACAATACTCCTATAGATACCCCCATTTTTTTGATTTCAAGTTTGTTCTCTTGAGGGCTTTGCAAGCCAACTCACTGAAACCTGGTTCCCTGGAGCTCCCAGGGTCAAGTTTTTAGGGCTTTCCCAAAATTAGGTGCACAGGTAAAGGGGTTTACAGTGGGAAATGTAGCGGTATATGAGGAGTATATGGGGATATATGAGGTTTAGGGGTCTAGGAATTAGGGTTCATTTTGCACGTCCCTTCAATAAAGGTTATAGCATTTGAGAGTCTACGTGGGGGTTCCCTACGTGAGGAAACTACCATATCCGACCTGCGTCCCAAGCCCTTGAGGCAAACGGTTTGAGAACCAGGTTGAGCAAACTCCCAATTGTATTCTAGAATCAGGCAATATCCTATACTCCTTTTAACTACCTTGATATGTCGTACTATAGTCTAAACTCTTTAAAGGGAGTTATATAGGGCATTATATAGGGAGTATTATGGGGGTTATGGGGACACTAAGAGTTCAGACTATAGCTCATGTAGACCTACGGTAACGGCTGGAAATGAAATCGGGTTGTGCACATTTGAGCCCCATTCAATAACCGTTTTATAGACTGTCACTGGGTGGGGGCAGTGCCCAACGTATACCAACCTAGCTGCAGAAACCGCTGCTCAGGTAGTGGGCTCTAGTTCTCTGGCAGAGGCCAGCAACGAGGAGCAAGCCTTGCCAATTGCCTGGAATCAGCTTGCGTTTCAGGCTTTCAGGCTCATGGTTTGGTGATTAGGGTTTCGGAGTTAAGGTTTAGGGATTAGAGCTCTGGGTTTACGTAGGGACCAAAGGTGTTAGGGCTCAGGGCTAAGGGTTTAGGGCTCAGTTTAGGACTACTATTTAAAGGGTTCTACTAGTAGTAGTAGTAGTAGTTGTTGTTGTTGCTGTTGTTGTTGTAGTAGTAGTAGTAGTAGGTAGGTAGTAGGTGTAGTCGTCGTCGTCGTCGTCGTAGTAGTAGTAGTAGTAGCAGCAGCAGCAGCAGGTAGCAGTTGTAGTAGTAGTAGTAGTAGTAGTGGTAGTAGCTAGGGTTTAGGATGGGCCCGTGACTTCTCCGCGGTTCAGTAGGACACGAATCGAAAAGAACATGTCAATGGTCACATGATCAATATATGGTGACGATACAGAGCCACTAAACTCCCTAAATGGGATTTATATAGGAGATTATATAGGGGATTACTTTTCTACAGGAACTCATTCCTTCATTCGCACTAGCAACGTAACAACCAGCTTCCTAGTGGTGCTTCAGGAGGGAAGGGGGTGGATCCCTAAGGTTGAGAATCAAATAGCCAACGACATGGACACTGGGGTTACACATTAGGCGGGCCCCCCACCCTGCAATAGTGACTATATAGGATAATGGTGATTATATTCGAATCCTCTTATATTCCTTTTATTCCGCTATTACAGGGCGGGAAATCGGATCTGTGATCACCCTTCTGCATAATAAGCATGAACCACAATACTTCCTCTAGTAGACTTTCGGTAAAGTCCTACTATATCACCACCTTCACCACAAGTCGTACAATCTCTTCACTTCCGGTGCTAAGCTGCTATTCCTCTTCCTCCGACCATGGTTAAAGCAACCCCACAAGAGTTCCCTACGGTTATGGCCTTAAATCCATGCTACACTGAAAAAGGGCCCTGACTGGCTTCTTATAATAATCCGAACACAAACCTGGGTGTCCCCCTGTCGGCATCGCCATCTTGAGCAATAGCAACACTAACTCTAGGGGTAGACCCTAAAGCCTATAAACCCTAACCCACCCCATACGAAAAAGAATAACTCACGAGTGTTTGTTTGGTGGTGTTGGCCTGGGTTTGGGCCGCAAGTGCCCGCTGGTGTTTCAGATACACTCCAGGGAGGCAGCGTGGGTTTGATGTGCCAAGGGTTTAGGGATGTTTTGGGTTTAGGGTGCTCTGAGTTTCAGCAAATGTTCAGATGCAGCTTTGCTGCTTGATTGTCGAAACCCCAATCTCTAGTTGTGAGCATCCCCCCTACTACATAATGGTATGATTGCATCGGAATTCATCGATAAGGGGTGGGTTGGGGGTCGGAAATTCTAGGGGGAGGGTATGAACTCCAGAAGCCCAAAACCCTAAATGCATCGCTGAGGAAGCTTCTGGATGATGAGCTACTTGGCTGAGGCTCTGACTAGGGGCTGGTTATATATTGGGATGATGGAAAATAAAAAGGAAATTACTATTTAGGGTTTAGGTTTAGGGTTTGGGGTCCAACTTGTATTCTAACATGCGATGCTGTATGGCCAAGTGGCCGAAAAGCCAAGCCCTGGAACTTGATAATTTATAGGCCTAAACCCTATCCTCTCGGAAAGGTCTGCATCGGATTAGGGTTGCAACGGTCACGTTGAAATGGCGATTTATGAGGCTTTTCGAGTGCTGAGTATGACCGGGATGATACTGAAAAGGCTTGCGCAAAGACGAGGGCCCTGATTAAACGCACAGGGGATCGTTTTTTGGCCACATCTACAAGCGGAGTCCAATTTGTTCGGATATACCTTTTGCTGCCCTGGACTTTCGTGAATTACTCGAAAAGATGATTTCATGGGAATGCAAAAGTGATCAAAAGTGGATCACTTGGATGGGGCTCCTTGTTTTCAAGGAGAAAACCCAGAAAACGGAGAGTCTGCAACCAACATTTTTCCTGTTCCCCACGAACCAGCCACCAGTCAGAAAAGACAAACGCATAATGCCCTGGCGCGCCGCAAGTCTAAACCGTAAATCCTAAAGTCATCATCCAAACTTCCTAAACCCCACATCTCCCTGAACCCCCCCTTTAAAGAGGCCGACCTATCCCGAAAGCCTTCTGTGAAAGCGACCGACATGTGGTAAAATTCTAGAAATTGGGAGACCCCAATATGGACTCCAAACTACTACAGTCCTTGTTAGGGTGGGGGCCCGAACAGGGGCCCCTATAGTCCCCCTTGAGTAGATAGAATATGGGGTATATGGGGATGTTATTATAATATACCCAAAACCATATTCTATTTACTTAAGGAGGACTATAATATTGGCCAACTCTCATCCCTTTAAGCAACTATCTATTCCCAGTTTCCGTTTCATTGTGCATGTTTTTTACCGTGTGACTCTCCATTGTTGGGGTCACATCCCCGTATAACCCCTGCAGAATCCCCTACAATGCTTCTGTGTAAGCCCCATAATACCCGTACCTAAGCCCGAAAACCTAGACCCTAAACCGCAGCTCTGCATGCAGAGCAAAAAGAGGCGCTGTAAAAGCAAGTAATCCTTTAGAGGGACCTACATTTCTCGATACTATTCCTAAACCCCCATAGAACCACCTATACATCCCTATATCCCTAAAGCACCCCTTTAACGGGACCTATTTATCCCTATAGCTCCCACAAAATTTCCCTTATATGATATGACCATGATATATCTCTACAATTTGGGAAACCTCCATTTCTCCCCTACACCCAAAACACTAAGCCCCAACCTTCAACCCTAAACCTGAAACCCCAAACCCTATATAAACCCTAATCCCTCAACCCTAAATCCCTAAACCTTAATCCCCAAACCCTAATCCCCAAACCCAAACCCCAAACCCTACGTAAACCCCAAAACCCAACGAGGTGCGCCTCGAGCCTGGCCGCAAATAGGCGTGGGATCCAGGCCTTGGCGATCAGCGACATCGAGGCCCACAGGGCCTTAAGGGTTTAGGGGGTTTAGGG
>CAJNIZ010046466.1:12110-30153 GCA_905231905.1 Symbiodinium pilosum | reverse complement strand
CTCTCTCTCTCTTTTTCTCTCTCTCTCTCACTCTTTTTTTTCTCTTTCTATTTTATATATATATGTGTACAGATGTACATGATGATCCGCGGGGCTTGTACGGGTCCCCTTCAGGATAATGCAGGCTTGGTCTGGGGAACTCTCACATGGGGCTTTGTCAATCAAGGAGGCAGAAAATTTCGTTTCATAGCTTTTGGTACTAGATAGGCGTAAAACGGGCGAAAGCGGACGAGGTACTAGCTTTGAGAATCTCCCGAATGGAGTGTCCATTTCAGTCTGGTTTGTGATCCAAAGCATTCCATCTGCTGCTGCAGGGGGCATTGCCTGCTTTTGCTGGCATGGTGGTCACTGATGTCAGGATGATGGCAGCCAAAACTTGCCTGGACGCTTCGTAGACGCCCTTGCGAAGGCTCGGTTTAGTTTTGCAAGCGTGAGAGAGACACACACGCAAAGAGAAAGAGAGGCAGACAGAGAGATGTAGAGACAGAGACAGAGAGAGGCAGAGAAAGAGGGGATAGACAGACAGAGAGAGAGAGAGAGAAGTAGACTTCGCGCTTCTTGCGCAGCCTGTAGAAGAAGAAGTAGACTTACAGTAGTAGTCTTTCCGATAACCCCTCGGCACAGGCAAAACCCCTAACCCCCACTAAAAACCCACTTGAGAAGTCGTTCCAAAGTTTTCTTTGGGTCCAATGCCCGAGGCACTTCAACCCAAAGTCAATAGAAGCCCTGAGCCGTATGGGGTGGGGGGTCGTCAAAATTATGGTCTTTTTTCTGGATCCCATTATAATGTAATGTGGCCCCCATAGCTTAAGTTCAAAAAGGGCGATCGTTTTGACAACCTACCATATGGTCATATGGTCGTTTGACCCCAATATAGACCCCAAAACATCATAATCCTTATTATGGGGACTCCAAAAGGGCACCCCTAATTTTGGGAAACCCCAATATGAACCCTAATCCTAAATCCTAAGCCCTAATCCCTAAAGCAGACCTAAGATAATGCTGTCAGGCGTTATATGAAGGCGGCGACTTACGAGTCATGCGTGGAAGTAGGAAGCTGCCAGAAGGTTGGGTGGCCTCGGCGTGTGATTATTCATTGGCTTGGGTTTTAGGATGTGGGTTTTGGGGTTTAGGGCTTCGGGTTCAGGATTGAGGGGTTTAGGGTTTAGGATTTGATCTAATTCGGTGTTGGGGGTTTGGGTGATGCTAGCAGCGCATAGTGTAGAAGGCTTGCTACTGGTGATTTATCGGGGCTTTCTGAGGATCTGTAAGAGTCCCCACCTGGTGAGTAGTATTTCATTTGGGGGTATTATGGTACCCAATATAGAGTAAGATTATATCCTCCTTTTGGGGTATAGTATTTTTATACAAGGAAAATAATCTTACTACGTTCAACCACCAAAAAAATCACTACTCACCTGAGGACCCAACAATCTCTTCATAAGCGACAGAAGGGGTTGCACCGCGGCAGTCTCCCGGTCGTCCGAACCACCAAATGGTTTACCGCAGCAATGCAAGGGGCTGGTCGGAGATCCAGGCCAATGCTCTCGGGATACCCCTGCGGGGAATACGAGACCATTTGGCAATTCCCCGTGAGGAGATGAGGGTAGAAGGTGAAGAGCCTGGTTCTCGCGTAGTACTGGCCTTTCTGCTTTGCAAGCAGTTTTGTCTAATCCTAGACCATGCGCGAAGTAGGCGGACCGACCCCTTCGCAATGTCAGTGTCCTCCCAAGTATCCCCTTTTGCAAGTACTGGAACTAGCTTGCTAGTCTTGCTCCCCTCCTATGGATCCGTTCGTAGCGAATGTTTCTTTGCCCTTATACCTCCTAGCACAGAGTTGCCTTATAATCTTTATTTCAATTCAAAAGAACCCCAATATTAGCCCAATACAAACCCCAATATAACCCCAATATGACCCTAATGTAACCCCAATGGGTACTTATCACTTCAGTTTATTCAAGTAGTAGCTTCCATTTTCTTTTCCATTATCCCATTATCCCAATATAACCCTAAACCCTAAACCCTATATGATATATAACCCTATTATAGTATTTCGTTTCCAGTACGCTCAGATTGCCTTATAGTCTTTATTTCATTTCAAAATAACCCACTATTACCCTAATATAACCTCAATATAACCCCAATATAATCCTAACATACCCCCAATTCAATAATGGTGTACTTATCACCTCACCGTCCCTGAAAGTGTGCCAGGAGATGGTCTTCTCGCGGAGTGTTGGTGCTGAGCTCAGAGAGCTCCCTCTTTAAGAGGGTAATTATTGGGATGAGATAGGGAGAATGGCGAATAAAATGGAAACTACTATAGTATGGGGTTTAGGGTTTAGGGTTGGGATAATATAGGGATAGTGGAAAATGAGATGGAAACTACTATAGTGGGGTTTTATTGAGGGGGTGATGGAAAATACAATGGAAACTACTATAGTTTATTTGTTCAGTTTCGGGCTGTGTTTAGGACTCAGTATTCAGGTTGTAAGGTTAGCGTTTATGGTTGTGAGTTGAAGTTCTGCGATAGCCTCTTCCCATCAGGACACTTTTTTTTCATTCAATGACTAGCCGAGACCTACTAACAACCCACCATCCCTGAACAAAGAATTTGTTTGTGAGCCACAGGGGTGGTATAACTAAGCTATTGCTTTTACCAGGGTTCTCCTTTGCAAGTTGTGCCTGAAATTACAGGCCTACAAACGAAACCTGAAGCCTAAGACCTACACCCTATACCATGACCATGAGACCTAAACTTCAAAACCTAAACCCTGCGAGTCAACACTAAACGCTCAAACCTAGACCCTGAGGTCTCTTTTACTACTGCGAGACGCAAAAAGGCGGGCAACAGAATGGACGCACACAATGGCTTTTTCCTGATCTTCATTCAGATGCTCTGCTGCGCATATTGGTTTAATCGATATGGTTTAGGGGTTCAGGAGTTGGGGGAGCTCTTGAAGAGCTGCACAGACATCGCAAGGCAGGGTTCTAGGAATCCCCTTTATAGGGGACGTCGGGCTCTTCATGTAGGATCCTTATGTGTTTGTGTCCACCTGTGGGCCCCGACGTACAGAGGGACGGCTGACACTGTAAAAGGTTTCATAGGAACCATTTACGGATTTGTTGGCATCTGTAGGGAAAGGTCGGATCTTTTCATAAGGGCCCAACGGAAATGCCTGAACCCTGGAGCTGCATGAAGGGCCATGCTTTGAAAGAGACCTTTCTGGGCGCACCTGTGCATTGTAGGACGAGCCTTAGATCTGATTTTTACGGCGCATCATCTACTTGGAGGGTCAGGGAGACTTAGTAAGTAGGGTAATAACCCCTATAACCCATATAGTAAGCCCATTTATCCCCATTATTAACCTACTTACTAAGTCCCCCTGACCCCCCAAGTAGGGCTTCCTGGTTTGGGACTTAGGGCTTGGTGTTAAGGACCTGGGGTTTAGAGTTTAGGGTTTAGGGTTTAGGGCTCGGGGCTAAGGATTTGCACTCAAGGGTTTAGGGCTTAGGGCTTAGGGTTCTCAAAGTCAATCATCCCCAAACCTTGGACTAAGCACATTTGCAGCCCTTTCTTGCCGAGGTGGCTTTGGCGACTAGGAAGAAAAGGAAGACACACAGGAGCAAGAAGCCTACCTACAGCAATCTTTAGGCCTAGAAGAAAGGGATTGGTACCTGATACTTTGGTATCTTTACCAGACTACATGGTCACTCGAGGTGGCTCTCTGCCCGTAGACATGGCCCTCAAAGCAGCTGAGGAGTCCGAGCTTCCCGACATTCCGAATGATCTGGCAAAACGTGAGAGGCCGGCCCCAACGGTTCTTAGCAACTAGGGAACTCAATCTAGATGCAGACCCCAAAATACTAGAATACGTACTTCGGGGATCCCCGAAAAGGGACTCTCCTTTTTGAGAAGCCAGTTCTTATAGCCTGAAAAAGTACGTGAATTACTACAAGCGGTTGCCCTAATTAAGTCGCATCCTGTCACTTATAGCATCATTCTCGCGCAATCCGTACTTTACTGGCATAACATCTGATTTTGTGCAACAGTATCCCCAAGCCGTAGTCTTGTTTATCTTGAGCGCCTTGTGCCAAAGCCCGTCTTGCTAGACCCTTTCAGGGGCACACGTGCGAGCGGAGTTCCGTATGTGGAGCTGGATGCCGCAGGCTGGATGTGAGTGTTTCCGCTCATGTGAGCTTAGTCTAAAGTCCTCAAAGGGGTTATACAGGGAGTGTTATAGGGGTTCTTAACGGGGATACTAGGAGTTTAGTGTATGGCTCATATGACGCCCTTCTCAAAAACTCGCAACCCCTGTGTACCTGTAGGGCCTTGGGAAGCCCTCACGTGGGTCCTTTGACAAGCGCTACAGGAAAGAGACTTATGCTTCAGAGTGCAGGGGCCTGCCGTCTACATACCTATATTGCTGATATTAAAACCCATTATACTAAGGCCATACTTCCCAAGGTATAATAGGATTTTTATGGATTTTTCGTATCCAGGGTAGTATGATTAGAAGTCCCCAAAAGCTCCCACATGAGATACCGTGTATTTATGTTACGCATAGCATCACTTACTTTGCCTATTGAAGTTGTTGAGCCTTTTTGGCCTTCTTTTTTAGGGGTCTCCATAATAAAATTTGAACTTTTTTAGGTCTGGTTATTGGGGAATATACTAAACCCAAAACCCTAAACCCTAAACCCTATAGAGAGGCGTCTCGGTACGAGCTTTTTGCATGTGAGTTTGCAAGTTTTGGTGTGAGCTCATTTTGACCACACCGCCCTTTGCTGCCATGGCCGACCAAGCACTCACGGCCTATGAGGAGCAGAGGCGCATTTTTTCGACCCAGAACACAGCGGAAGCAGTGCAGCGTGTTTACTGGGAGGACAACAGCCGCCGCAAGCGGCAGGCTCCGACTCCAGTGGCCAGCTCTACAGCGACGCCCGTAGAACCGCAGTCGGAGCAGCCGTCGACCACACCGCACCAGGACGCTACGTTGGTTTTGCCATGGGCCATGCAGGACAGTGTGGCGGCGCAAGCAACTGCATCCCACCTCGGTGTCGACATCAATGATGAGACGGCCATGCAAGGATGGCTCGCACGACCAGTCCGCACCAATCAAGATGTGCTGACACTGATGAGAAGTTATCATGAAAAGGTGATCCGACCCGAGATGTTCAATATGGTTGTGCAGTTGGAAACAGCCCTCAAGACCATCGGGGATTCTGTGTATGCCACGCGCAGAGAGCTGGAATGGATGGGATCTGAAAACAGGCTGATGCAAAAGCATCAGAGTGGCGTGCAGTTGGTCACCTCAGGATGGCCAACGGGGCTTGCACCGGAGCAGCAATCAGCTGTGCTGGATGCTCAGCCAGTGCCCCAAGATCGTCACCTTCCTGCAAGATCGGGCATACAACACAGACCACTCCGCCAACCTCATGGTGTTCCTGAATGTTTTGGCGTTTGAGCCCACCACGGTTCCGCAGCAGGCTGGCTTTTACTCGACCATGACGCTCCTTACATTCAAGTCATGGCAGACAAGGTCAGCTTTCCTGGAGAGGTTTGGCGGCTCGGATGGCGCTCCGCTCTACACGAGCGAGACCACCCCGCAGCCTGGACATCACATCCGGGTGTCGCCATCTTCGCCACAGTGGCAGCGGAAGTTGGAATCTCCGCTGCGTGTGATAATTGCGGCAATCAACGACCACCCCGAACACCAGGATGTGTCGTTGATTATTTTATGGAAGACCCTGACATTGATGGCGTCAGTGAACAAGGCAGACCGGAAGTTCAAGCCGGATGCCACAGCCTCTGCACGTCTGTACTACCACGAAGTGGGTGGCGAGTTCCGAGGCCGCTTGGAACTGACACAGGAGCTCTTCAACGTCCTCCAGACCACTCCGCTGAACAAGGACGCCACGGAGCAGACGCTTTGGGCTGAGCACTGGAACAGGGTGATCTGGGGCAACCAGTACACCCTGGATCAAGCAGAGGCAACGGTGGTGGCAAATGCCAAGCATGAGGCAAAGGCTGGCAGATGGGCAAAGGCAAAAAGCATTGGTCGTCAGCGCTGGTGCACAATGACCACTACTCTCCATATCCATTTGAGTTGGATACTGTAGTAGTCGACAAGGTAGCATTTTGCTGGAATCAATACTGCGACAAGATGGGAGCATCTGCTGAGAAAGTTAATTCATATAGCATTGCTACTTTTGAGGGGAAGCCTGCTGATGTTGAGCAAGGGGATGTGGACATGGAAAACCCTGACCACCCCGCTCCACCAGCAACCCCAGCAACAGCCTCAACAGTGCCAACTGCTGCCAAGTCCATGCCACCCCCAGCCACCCCAAAGGGGAAAGGCAGGGGCAGGCAGCACAAGGGAGCCTGAAAGGCTTTGATACAATTTTGGGAAGGCCTCACTCAAGGACCACTCCGCCTTGACTTTTTGGGTCCACATGAGTGAATTGAGCCTCCCTGACCACCCTGCCATGAGAGCAGGATGTGGACCAATCCTCCAACTTTTTTCTGCAGCTTCAGGTCCCAGCTCCAGCAATAATGATTACTCCGCAGTCCTACAACAAACCCTCAACAAGAGACAGCATTCTCTTCATGGTAACACTGCTATTTGCCTGAATAATCTTCTACCCTTTGAAGTTCCTAGGATCATTACCTTGATGGATCACCTCCCCCTTAAGGTTGATCATTGTTATCAGTTTGGCTCCCAAGCTCCTCAGCAGTTTACTAGGGACAAACTTTTACAATACAGACCAATGTCCCAAGTTCCCCCATTAGGTGTAATCAAGACCACTCCGCTCAGTCAACTTAACCTAGGGTGCCCTCCTTCCAGAACTGGTAAGCGCAGGGTTTGTTTCACAACAGATGGCAGAAAAATTCTCTTTAAGTACAAGCCAAAGTCCTCTAAGAAGACTTTAATTCATGAATTCGACACAATTAAGAGTACTAAGCTCACCCACCGAACACCGCCTCCCAGAGGCACGCCGGGGGCCTTTAAGGCCAACGAAGAGTGTCCCCAGAAGGAGGGGAATAAAGCACAAAGCAGGGGGGCCATTAGGCGATCACTCCGCCGAAGGATGTATCGTAAATGGCTAAGCTTTTGCAAAAAACATAGGGAAAAACAGGTGGGCACTGTTGACCCTTTCCCCTCCATGCCCAAGAAAGCCGCTCTTAACAATGCAAGGGCTTTCCGACAGACAGTGTTATGGCAAAACAATATTAAGAGAAAAAGGGCGAGAAAAGGTAGTAGGAACTATGATCGCAAACTAAAAGTAGGGGCTTTGAGTGTTCAGGGTTTTGCTGATACCTTGAAGCTCAAAACTTGTCTGCAAATCATGGGTGAGAGCAATCTGGATGTCCTGTTTCTTACTGAAACCAAGTCCACATCATACTACTCCTACACTTCTGAAGAGCACCTAGTCATCCTTTCAGGCAACAATAAGGATAAACATGCCGGGGTAGGGGTTATAATTTCCCCAAGGATCAGACCATTCCTCCTTGACATTGTCCAGGTTTCCACGAGAATTCTCCATGTAGCCTTCCGTAAGAAGGGGGGCAATCTTCACTTTATAGGTGCCTACGGGCCTCACTCTGGCTTAGACCATGACACGATAAGGGAACCTTTTTGGGATAGGTTGGAAAATTATATTGACAAAATCCCTCACCCTGAGCCTGTTTATGTCACCGGCGACTTTAATGTTAGATTTCAAGCGCAACATAGGCATGACCAGGGTGTCACAGGCCTATACACGTATGGCAAAGGTAAGCGGTACATTGACCACTCCGCTGAAAGCAACAGGTCTATCTGTGTCAGGGCAATGCAGAGACTGGGAATGGTTGAAGCAGCTTCATACAAGACCCCCAATCCTGTACACCATATTACCTACAGGGACAAAGCAGCTCCACCAGCTTCATGGGAACAGTTTGTCTTCGACCCCTTGGTAATTCAGCAGGTGTATGATGTGTTTCATTTTCAGCTCCAGCAGGATGCATTAGAGATCGCAGCTAAAGTCAGGTCCTACCTTGACCTCCCACAACTCCCACCACCACTTGCATCTGAGCCTTCCCCGGACCCGATACGAGTTCAAAGGTTGGACCACATGTTTGTTAGGCATCAATGGCTTTCCTCCGTGCACTCCTGCAGGTCCAAACTCCACACAGGATTCCCCAGCGACCACTACCTCCTGGTCACAGAGATTCAAGTAAGGTTAGCCTACAGGCCCCCAAGACCTAGACCAACCCCTAAGTTCAACCTATCTAGTGTAACCCCCGCACAAATCAGGGATTTTAATATCAAGCTCAGGGAGTCATTAACGGGGGAAACGCCGGAAGTTTCAGCAGATACAGACCACTCCGCTCTTCACTTCTACACGGACGGCTCCGGCAGTTCAGGTAGATGCAGCGCCCAAACCCCGGCAGGCTGGGGATGGTGCTTTAAGCAGGGGGAGGAATGGCAGGAAGCGTGTGGACCGGTCCCAACCACCTCAGACCACTCCGCATACATAGGGGCTACGGTAGGTTCCAACAATACAGGGGAGCTAACGGCCATTGTGGAAGCAGTATTGTATGCGCAGCAATGTCAACTATCCCAGGCAGTTATCCACTCGGATAGTAGATGGGCTATTAACATGATCACGGGCAAGTGGAGGCCACGTACGCATGCCAAGTTCATTAATGACATCCGCACAATTATGAAGGCAGGGCCGACGAAAATCCACCTGGAATGGGTAAACGGCCACGCAGGTCACGAGGGCAACGAAAGGGCAGATAAATTGGCCGAAGAGGGCAAAACCACTCAGGAACGCCGCGGTGGACGCATGCTGCTTCGACACCTCCCGATTGAACACAGGCCGCAAACGTCCGTCACCGACATAGCTAGGGCCATAAAATCTGCTAGCGAAAACACATTCTCCGGTTTCAAACGAAACCCGCGTAAACCATGGATTTCGGAGGAAACGCTAAACGCCCTTCAACAGGCTAGACTGGCAGAGTACACCGCCCACCCGGACAGCCGTAAGCTCCGCAATCTCGCCAAAAGAAAGGCTCGCAAAGATCGCATCCAATGGGTACATGACAGGTTGAAAGAGGATCCGCAGGCTAACAACCGCACCATGTGGGGAACGGTGCGACAGCAGAAGAAAGGATTTGTTGGCAAACGCACTCACCTTATTCAAGATGGACAACCCGTACCATGGTCCCAAACCCACGAGGCCTTTCGCAACTACCTTCAGGATGTTCAATGGGCCCAGCGCACAGACCCTGACCACTCCGCGTCTATCCTAGGTAGTCGTTCTCCAATTAGGCCACAGGCACCTGACATACCTTGGAAGAGCTTCAATGGGCGTTAAAAAAGCTCAAACCACGTAAGGCCCCAGGCCCTGATAGTATCCCAGCAGAGTTATATGCTCTTTTTGATCAAGACTCGGAGAAACTACTTCTACAGCACTACAACGACGTCCTGTCAACTGGTACTTGTCCTCCCTCTTGGAAGGAAGCCTTAGTGGTTAGTATTTACAAGGGTAAGGGAGCCGACACAGACCCCTCATCATACCGCCCCATCTCCCTGCTAAACAACGTATATAAAATTTTTGCAGCCATGCTTCAAAAGCGGCTCACGACATTCGCAGAGCCATACATGCGGCCCACGCAGTACGGGTTCCGCTCCAAACGGGGTACCAGGCACCCACTCTTCATACTCAGGAGAGCTATGGAATGGTCCACTATGCGGAACACGAGACTTCATTTGCTATTTCTGGACTGGAAACAAGCTTTTGATTCCATTGACCACCCCGCCATGATAGCTGCACTTCGCAGATTCGGAGTATCGGAAAATATCTTACAGGTAATTAGCTCTCTGTATGATTTTCCGAGCTTCACCGTAAGGGGCATGCATGGTATGGAGGCACAGGGAGAGGTCCAGTCAGGCATTAGACAAGGATGCCCGTTAAGCCCCTACTTGTTTATCATAGTCCTTTCCGTTATCTTTCACGATGTTGACCAAGCCATGTTAACTCAAGGGGTACCGGGTAACACGTGGTCAGCGGGACATTCCATCTTTGACTTGGAGTATGCAGACGACACATTGCTCATGTCGTTGACTACCCCGCAACTTCAAAGTATTCTTAAAATTATTGAGACTGAAGCTAGCTTGTACGGCATGACGCTCAACAACTCTAAGACGGAGCTTCTCAGTCACCCTGACCACCCCGCCTCACCATTGTTCTTCCTTGACGGAAGTAGGGTTCCAGAATCCGAACAGGTCAAGTATTTGGGCTCCCAAGTGTCGTGGGTTAAGCCTTTTGAAACAGCGTTCTTTCACCGGGCCTCACTAGCTGAAACATCGTATAAAAAACTAATGCTTGTTTGGAACAGCTCTCTGACGAAAAAGGCCAAGATACGCATATTTCAGTCCACCTTTAGATCTACGCTTATATATGGATTGGACGCCTTCCCTCTGACCACTCCGCAGCTTAATCGTATCGATGCGTATTACCACAGATTCCTCCGAAGAATTATCGGTATAAAGGCCTCTTTCTACTCCAGAGTCCCAAATCACTCGGTCTGGAGACAAGCAGGATATCCCAAACTCCCCTCCACCCAACTAAACAACCTTCAACGTAGTATGATGGACGAGGTTTTCTTTTCGCCATACGTTGAGCCCTTGCATAATGTTGTGTTCTCCAGTGCTTATAAGGATAGGATATTGGCACAGGGACGTAGACGTGGCATGCAGTTTCCATACTGGATAGAAGTAGTCTCTAAAAAGTTCTTTCCTGAAGTATGGCATGACCACTCCTTCTGGGTAACACGACCCCATTACTTTGGACCTCAATTTAAGTATGTCGAGCTGGCCCGGAAGCTGCGGACGCAAAAAGAGCAGGCGTCAAAGCGCGCAAGCACAGAGCGCGCATGACCCCAGCAAAAACCCTATAGAGATCCAACCGTAAGCCAAGAACCCTAAAGCGCGTCGAAGACAACCCAGAGCCAGCTGGTCAAGTCTTCTCCCTGACAGGGGATGCCGAGAGAACGTACTGTCTAGGACCCTCCTTGTACCCTTAATTGGGGATATATGGTCCCTAATAGTGAGTACTTAGGCCCTAATTGAGGGTAGGAGGGGGGTCTAGGAATAAAGTTCCCTAGTTACCACTCCTCATTTTCAGAATGGGACGCTTTTTCTCTTCTTCGGAATTATGGGTCCCCTGTTTCAGGGTCCTTGCTTCCCTGGGGGCATGTGCATACCAATCTTTCTGCAAAGCTTGGATTGTTTATACTTTCCCAAGTTGCCTCTCTGCAAAACCCTCTCGCGGGACTCAAATCCACATGCACCTAGGATTCTTTCAGGTAAGGTATGGCTCGACCATAGGAAGATGACAGCATGACTGTTGACACCATAAATTGCCTGACCGTCGTACGCGAGGATACCATATCTTTATAATGATTCATGTACGAGGTACTTAGGGTCATGCAAGATTCCGCTTGATATGACCAATGGGAACGTTGATTTGGGGGAGGGATTTCTACGAGGTGTGAGGGGAGGGAGGCATTCACGAATCACAAGCAACATGGAAGACGCAGCTAAACTTGAACGCCCCGAACCTTGAATTTATCCAGTTGCCCTGCAGGCGAGCCCTTGTGCCTGCTCTGCCAGCAACGAGGTCAGACCTTTTGTATCATCAGTTTGATGATTCGCGTTGTCATTATCTGTCTTGTTTTGAGATGCTCCCCTGTTGGGAGTGTTGATGACATGTCACATGCGTGGAGGTCTGGAGCACTTTGCAGGGACTGCCCATGCAGAGAAAGCCAATGCCTGGTCTGCCGCGCACGAACGCCGTGCGCCTGGTTGAGCGGATAACAACTATCGTGTGATCTCTTTCAAAGGCATCCTTGTCAAAGGAATTTCCATGGGAGATTTTCAGATATACCACCATAGAAAGCCGCAGTCAGAATTCTTAACAGGGACCCCCCAGAATCTCTTTCTACAACCACATATTCGGAAGAAGCGTGTTATGTTCCCATGTGAGTCCGTATGGCTCTACGTATGTCTATCCATGAATCGCCAATTAGATCCAGGATGCGCTGCATGTCCACTTTTTCCCAGGCGATCAGCCCTAAATGACGATCCCAAGATGTTAGTTGTGAAGCCCGAGGCGACTGACGCATCGGTTTGTACTCACTCTTGGGGCCTTCTCTCAGAGTTCTGGAAGGATCTACAGAGGGCTTAGGGTAGAAGATAGTATGTATGCATGTATGAAGGTATAATGTATGTATGTGCAGATGTATGCATGCATATAGGGAAGCCCTTAGATCTTCCCAAGGGAAGAAGTTGTCAAAACAATTGTACCTCTGTTGGGGTGCCCATACTTGGGCTCATGTCTTTTTGAGGAGTGTCTGTGGCCCTCATCTCTAACAAACCATGAAAGTGGCTATGTTCATCTGTCCTAACCCAGACCCCCTAAAGGATCCAAAAAATGGAAACCCCCTAATAATCCCCTAGTTTCCCTGGCAAGGGTGTGGGGAGCGGGAGTGCCAAAATGTGGTCCAACTTGGCTACGTGTTGGGCCATGAAGGAGGGTTGGCTTGGCTGAGCCTGCTGCTGCTTGCCGCTTCGAAGCTTCGTCCCCCGCCCCTGTGGGTGCAAGTGCTGACTTTAGGACCTCGAAAAAAGGTTTAAGGTTTAGAGTTCTAGCACCCCTTTTGACTCAAGAACTCCAGTCCTGGTGGATGGGAGGGGGTGAGGGGCTGCAGAGGGACTATGGTAAGGATGTGTAAGGATCCATCTATCACTGGCTACAACACGCCGCTGGACAAGCAGGAGAAAGTCTCACTTGCATCATGAAGGAGGGGCGTTTCAGAGCAGTGCGTCGTGTGGTGGTGGCCTAGATTCTGACTTGATCCACTCTCCTGAACTTGCGTGTTTTCTCACACTGATCAATCAGCGGTATTGCTGCCTTTTCGTGTCTCTGCCATCAACAGCCGTATTGCTACAAAGATTTCCATAATGGCTGATACCTTTCTCGTCCTTGTTGCATCTAGAGTCCCCTGAACAGACCAGGAAACCATTTCGAACCCCGAAAAGAAGCACATGGGAGGTTCCAGGTGAATAAGCCCTAAACCCCCTTAATGAAGCTTACTGTCAATTAAAGGTACCTAAAGGGATTCAGAAAACAAGGTCCAGGAACTGAAGATCTCCTGGGTCTAAGGTAAACCCTAACCCGCAACTGCTGATCCCCAAGCCCCTAACGCTAAACGCCAAATTTAGAAGTCTTATCCTAAATTCTAAACCTCTAATCCAGAATCCAAAACCTCAAACCCCAAATCCTGAGAAAGGGATGCGCTGGACAGTGCCGTAAAGGTATCTTCGCAGGCATGGCTTGTGGAGAAAAGGTCCCATACAAAATCTTAAATCCGAAACCTCAAACCCCGAACCGCGGCCTACATACAAATATATATACATATATATAGACACACAAACATCTGCCAATGCAACCTTATACATCCCTTCAAAACCCCTGTAGAACCCTACCTAACCCGTCTTCTCCTTCCTTGAAAACTTCAAGGCCTGGCCGATGTCCTGCGCGAGCTTGCAGTGCAAACCTTGCGACTTTGCTGCTGGTTGGCAGGTCTCAGGATCTAGGTATTCATGTGCGGGCATACATAGGGTATAGGGTTTCGGGAATAGGTTTGGAAAATCCAAGGGATAACAGAACAAGGAGAATCATATGCAAACGACAGTGGCAAGTGAAATGGAAACTGTGAGTATAGCGTTTTCTAATTATAGTTGGCGGGAAACTCCGCTTCTGACAGAAAGGTAATTCATCCCATCATCTTTTTTTGTAGATGACACCAATGTTTCATAAGATGCCTACCTAGCTCAGGAGTAGGAAGCGTCATATCTTTCAGAAACGTGTGACTTTGTCAAATACCAGGACCCTCCTTGTACCCTTAATTGGGGATTGGTCCCTAATAGTGGGTACTTAGGCCTTATAATTGAGGGTAGGAGGAGGGTCTAGGTATACAAAACCTGAACAGGAACCCTGAAAGCCTCTATGATCACCATGCGGTGCCTCAACTTTTTTAGCGTGGACGAAATCATGTTCCTCGTCCCAAGTGGTTGCCGTATTTGTACCATGGGAATCGCGCCATATCCTCTATGTATAATCCTTCTGATCGTTGTCACGCCTGATATTGTGTCAGCAAGCTATCTACCTATTCTTAAAACCCTCACCCGTAAACCTTAAACCCCTCCCCCTCTTCACCCTCCCCCTAAACCCTAAACCCTGAACCTTAAATTCTCCCCTTCATCCTCACCCCCCAAACCCCGCTAAGGGTGCCTGGCTCGGGAGCAAAGGCAGCAGAGGAGGATGCAGCACTGGTTAAGGCAGCCTGCTCCCCCTAAACCCTAAGACCCTAAACCCCATGTCCCAAACCCTAAAACCTCAAACCCCAAACCCTAAACCCTAAATGGTGGTACATCAAGTACGATACAGTGGATGGAGGAAACCTCGAGCCACTTAGGACCCCCAATATGCTGTAATTCCTATGTATAAGGTATTTGGGCGGGAGGGGGGGTAAGGGTATATGTTTTTGTCTGTACATGAAGTATACATTGAAGAGTCATAAAAGGGCATGTGGGGTTCAAAATGTCTCCTACTTATAGTGTCGTTGTTGGTGTTCTCTAGGTTCAGGATCCCACTAATACTGTTGGGGCGAGATGTGGGAAGCGCTACAAATTTGAGACATGCCCATCTTAGCAGTTTGACCAGTGCCTGGCCAGGATAGTCCACATATGCAGTGCTCCCAACTGGGAGAAGGATTTGTTTTTGTAGTTGTAAGGGTCCCTACAAATACTTGCTACAATGCTCTCTTTGTGTACAGAGCCTTATATCTAAATGTCATAATCCCGCTGAAATTCCCTCAGAACCCTCTATAGCCGCTTAGAACTCCACAACCTTAAACCCCTGAATCCTAAACCGTGGGCTACAACCCAAGAAACAGCTCTGATGTGCGGGTGGGTCTCCTCAACCCCTATAGCCATCATGCGATTATAACAGGCTCCTTATTTCTGTACCTAAACCCTCTTATGACGAAGAAAAGTCCCGAAACAATCCCCCATAGTCCTCATAAAGCCACCTAGACGAGTACCAATCCCCCTAAAGCTAAACCCTCGATTAGTACCCATATGCGCTTCTGGGTTAGCGGAATCCTTTTATTAACCTTGCGCACGGTGCAGAGGTTTGGCTTCAGGATGCTCGGCACGCCGTTGGGCACCCAGAGTTTGAGAAGAATATGAGGAGGGTCAGGGGCAAGAAAGCAATGGACAAGAGTATGGAAACCACTGTATTTATTCGGGCCTAGGTTGTAGGATCAGCATCAGCCATACAAGCAGCAAACTTATGCCCATCATTAGTTTGCTTGCCTGCTACATCCCCTCACCTTCCAAGTACCCGACCTAGACCTTCCATATACATGAAGAGCAGCTCTTGGCCCCAAACTGCTGCGTGTGTAAGAAATTGTTATTGGTATTTGGAGTGGTCTGGGAACACCTGTGGCAATCTGTTCACCCTAAAATTATTTGATATATTCCCCTCCCCGAATTTCAAAACAGAGGCTCGTAAAATGGATTGACCGGGGGACCTATCTAATTGTTTCAATAAATATCCCTCTTCTAAGAAGCGTTTTCAGGCTGCGGAACATTTAGTTTTACAGGGGCATTCTTTCTAATATGGGCGGAAGGGATAGGGGTTTTCTGAATATGGGCTGAGGGAGCTTCGGGGTGCAATCGGAAAAAGATGGGATTATACGGGGGTCTGTAGTAACGATGGTATAGGAATTCCAATAGCCCAAAATTACCTTGAGGCATGGTTAATATGAAGTGACGCTTGTAGTGCCTGTCCCAAGAACACGCTACAACTCTGAGAGTGTGAGGGCGGTGGGATGGGCTACACGTTGCCTCCAGTGAGACTAGCGCAACTCTGTGTTCAGGTCTTCCACGCCGGATCACAGAAGCAGGATGTTGAGCATGCTGAGGCATGGTTTCATGCATGGTCTTGCGCACACGTTGTGGCATCATTGAAGACAGTAACGCTGGCACTTCATGTCCATTGCAGCAAAACTGCGAAGTTTGCATGGCAGTTTCCACAACATGGGGCCCCCTATGTATCCCTGAGCACACACTGATCCTTATCAAGTATAAGGACCCCGGAAAGGGACCCCCAATTTTTGGAAACCCTCGTATTCAAACATGCTTGTCAAGGAACCTTGTCTCATACAGCGCTGATCCCACCCATCAATTTATGGGTCTTTGGCGGCGAGTACTGCGTTGGGAACCCTAGGTAAACCCTAACCCGCCACAAGTTGAAGCCAACCAGTTGACTTCATGCCTTCAATCAAAACGATCCCCATCTAACTGGCACTTTAGGACAATTGTTAGTGTCTGTTATTGATGTTGAGGAGGCCTATTCATGAGGCCTTCAAAGTACAGCCCACTGATCCTGAGTGCCCAAGCAGGGAGCTACATTGACCCAAGGACCGACTCACCAACTAAGAGTGACTATAAGGAAGAGTGGCAGCCCAAGTAGCCTGCCCATACATTCCATCTGCTGGCATCACTGGTATTGGTATCAGCGTACCTCTCCATTCCTTATCTTGGCAAACATACCACTATTACACTCCCCCAAACTAACATGGAAACCCATATAGCCCCATTTTAGAGGGACTGTAGTCTTTACAGGGCAACCCCAAACCCTAAACCCTAAACCGCGTTTCCATGTTAGTTTCCAGGAGTGTAGTGGGTGGGGGCTGCCGAAGAGGTGTGCCGCATTTTCTGGCATCTGCTCCTGGCACCTTGGTGTTGGTTTAGGGTTTAGGGTTTAGGCTTTAGGGTTTAGGGTGCTTAATTTCTTCGGGTGGTAAGGCGCTGTGACCGTCAGCCCGACAAGGACAAAACAAGACATCGCCTTCTTTTGCAGATCCCTTAATAATTATGTAGTGCAAACCCAACATGTTCCTCAAAGTCATGCTGCCTCCTTAGACCATAATTAAACCCCCAAATTGATGCATGCTACCCTATAACAGGTATAACAGGTGCCCTAAGCCCCTCAATCTTCCTACTCTAAGCTACACAATCCTGGCTGATGAGCGGCCTGTCGTTAAGCAAGGACAAAATGAAGCTCCACTTGTGCGGACAGTAGCGTCTCATTCAAAGAGGCCCCTTCCAGCACCACACAGATGAAGTCATGTTCTTGAGTCATTAAACGTCATGGGAACAGCCGTCCAAGGCAGTAAGCACAGCTAGAAAACGCAAAGTAGATGTGGGGGTTTCCCAAAATCAGGTGTACCTTTTTGGGGGCCCCATAATAAGGACTAGAGTTTTTGGGGGTCTATATTGGGGTCCCCCTATTTTGGGAAACTACCATGTACACATCAAGCCAAGACAGACATTTAGAAGCAAGCTTGCTGTTAGTCAGGGGGTCGAACTGCAATCGTCGCCACATTGTGGTTTGGTTTAGAATCGTCTGTTCGCCTCGTGAGACTGCATCTAAAGCATTTGGTTCCCGGTATCTTATTGATTGCGGATATTCATATGGTATCCTCAATTAGGGGGCTTGGAAGAAAGCCGGCAAACTTCCGAAGGCTTCCCAAATCTTGACGTCTAAACAGCTTGGACAACGTCCATAAACCCCTACTACATGGCAGTCATCCCATCCATCATCTAGTCTACTCTCAGGGTTGATTTAGTTCCGCAAAAAAAAACTGGGTTGCTGTTAAGGAACTCAAATTAAGTTACCATAATGGGTATATAGTTAATAATGAGGTTTCCCCAATGTAGTAACTTACTTTAAGTTCCTTAACAGCAACCCAGGACAGTGACATCCACTTCGTTACCGGCTTGAGAATTGAATAACATCTGCGTGCGCACAGTACTTGAACCAGCTTACCTCCAGGACCCTCCTTGTACCCTTAATTGGGGATGTATGGTCCCTAATAGTGGGTACTTAGGCCCTAATTGAGGGTAGGAGGAGGGTCTAG
>CAJNIZ010046466.1:0-10350 GCA_905231905.1 Symbiodinium pilosum | reverse complement strand
CCTAATTGAGGGTAGGAGGAGGGTCTAGGTCCAGTGTTCACAGAAAGCATGAGTTCGGTAGACCGTGGCCTCTGCGTATACCGAGTAATTTGGCGACTTTCAGTGTTGCAATCCCTCTTCCTAGGTGAGCTCAGGGACGGGACCTTACTGACGTGTCTAGTATCCTGACAGTGTCAGAGGGTGAGGAGTTTTTGAAAGTTATCCCAACATAAATTGCCAATAGTAAGCCATGTTTGGAAGTCGGTACTTAGAAGCATGTGTTTCAAGGCCCCGGCGAATCTTTTTTCCAAAGCTTTGGTCCCCATGCTTCTGAAAGGGAAGTACCTCTCTAATAATCCACGTAAAGCCGCTACGTATCCACAGCATCAATCTTTGCAAAGCTCATGTGCGATTTAAGGCAGATGCTTCTGTGCAGTGATCCCGAGCGGACATCCCGACAGGAGAATGCAGATCTTCACTCTCCGAACGAATTGTTTTCTCACTCAGCAAAATCGTACCAAGACACCGCAGACCCTGATCCCTAACCGGCTCTCACCCAGCCCCAGCAAGACCAGCCCAAGGACTCTACCTAAGATAGCCCCACAGAGTCCCTGGCCCAAAAGAAGGAGACAACAATTTTCAGAATCACACAACCTCACGTTTGGTTCTCCCCACCCAGTCCCAGCCAGCACAACTTGAATACCTCCAAGATATTCCTTCTCTACAGTTAGTACTTCGGTGGGGGAGAGCCCAAAGTATCAGGCCGGTGTTGTTGGATCCTTGTGGTGTACCTTCTGCCTTGTGCTCAGCTTCTTGCAGGGCTGTTCCAGTACCTACATGCTTGGGGGACTGAGTAAGTAGACGTACTTCCTCTTTAATCTGCTTATAAGCACCGCTGAATACTAGCCTGCTTACTAAGTTCTCCCCGGCATCCAGGCAGCGTGTCAAAAGAGCTTAGGAGGGGAGCTTGCTTTCACTAGCCTATTACATGGCCAGGGGTCTCTTTGCTCCATACCTTTTCCAGACCCTCCGGATCATGGTTTTGCGCCCGCGATCCGGACCCTTTGTTCCGCGCATGATGAGATTGTGGTATGAGTTCGTTCCATACCCCGTTTTACGCCGGTTCCAGAGCACGGACTGGCCATGCTCACACGCTTTCCAGGCTTCCAGAAGGTTCGGATCTGAAATGAAGATGCGGGATCCCAAACGTCCACCCTTTCGTATAAACACTCATACAGTCTGCAATTTGGATCCCCATAGTTCTTTTAGACTCCCGATGTATCCTCTGAGGTCTCCAAAAATAGTCGTAGCTATGATTGTTTAGACATTTGTGCTGTCCAGTGCAGGCTGCAAACCTGTGTCCGGAGCCAAGTCAAGAGCCACATGCTGTGGAGTTCCGAGCAGGAAACGGACAAGCAGTATGAGTGATACGGTTGATTTTGAAAACGGAATGACCCTAGGTAATTTGAGGACTGGTAAGTAAGATATACTGCGGGCATGCAGCATTTTTAACTAGTATGTCGTAGTTGCGGTCGCAGTATTCCAGATAAAGAAGAGGAACTGCAGAAGTTCCAATGATGATACATTGTGCGTCGTGATTCGCATGCCTGAGCCTGCAAGCTGTTTGCTGAGTCTCCCTAAACCCTAAACCCCCAGGGTCCAGAGTTACAGCGCCTAATTGCTTTTGTCGGGTTGTATAGCGTATTTCGTGGGTACAGACTGTTGATCCGAGAGATAATAGTAGATAATAGTAGTGGTAATAATAAGAGTAATAAAAATAGCAATAATGGAATTGTTAGTGTCAACTCTCAGGATCCCCACATTGGGAGGCCGAGCAAGCAGTCTAGTTTGCCAACTTTACTTGGAGGTTCATGGGTGGTTCTCAGCAGGAATATGTAGGCGAATTGGAGTCTGGGCAGGGTACCGAAACTTCCTGGACCCCATACAACAGCTTTTAACTTCTAACACACCTAAACCCTAAACGTCAGACCCCAAGCCTTAAGAACTTCCAAGTAGCCTGAGGAAGGTTAGGATTTTATGACCATAATAGGGATATTAACCCAAGGAATCAAAGAGCACTTACCCTCCTAGGGCTCCTATTAGAGTGCTCTTTGATTCTGTTTAACCTAGCCCAAAAATCCTGACCTGGCCTGAGGAAGGTACTTCAAAATCATTTGGACCGGACCTCTGCGGAGGCCGGTAGCTGCACTTGCTGGAACTTCGTTAGTTAGCTGTTTTGAGTGTTGCAGTAAGTTTGGGTGAGTCAGTCTTGGCTTAGGGCTTACGATTTAGGGCTTAGGGATTCGGATTTTAGGATTTTTGGTTTGTCTTCAGGATTGAGGGCTCAAGGACGCAGTAAGTAGGTTAAGAATTGGCGCGTTGGAGGCATTGATTGGGCTTACATTGGAAAAGAAGTCTACCTACTAAGTCCCTCCAGCATATAGACTTGCTTGTTTCTGAGGTCCTTGGGTGGTTGCACATGGGCTACTGACTGGACCGCTCAGGCTGAAGTGCTATTCTTTTCCTACTTCTAGCCATTCGTGAAAGAAACAGGAACCTCAAGACAAACATGTGATAGTTTCTCAAGGTGATCCCTATGTCATCCCTACAGGATCCCTACAGGATTTCTCTTTTAGTCCTGTTTTGAGAAACCTCCATTCTCTGCACAGGCGCAAGGGCACATTAAGGCGAAAGCCGCCTGCCACGCCATTGCGGACAAACTCAGATCAGGAGGCAGAATCCTCTTTGTACTGGGTAGGCTCCTGGGATATTTAATATTTTCCCTAATGGCTTTAATCAGGGACCCTATATACTTACATTCTTCAATGGGTTCTAGGGGCCAACCTAGTGTAGGTCTGTAGGTCTTAGGCCGTAGGACTTAGGGTTGAATTGAATCCCCAAGGGCTTAGGGGTTTAGGTTTTGGTGCCTAGGGCTTAGGATGTAGGGTTTCTGCGTTTGTGCTCTAGGGAGGTGTAGAATCATAGTTGAAGGGCCAGGGGTTAGGGTTTAGGGTTGAGGGTTTAGTAAGTAGGGTTATTACTTGCCTTATGGGGGCTCTATGTACACTTACTGAGTCCCCCTGAATCTCCGATCTCTGATATTCCAGAATAACAAAAACAATCATACCACAGACACGAATCATAACGCGGTCACACTGGAGCTATGGTCTTCTTAAAGGTATATGTGAACTGTTATTGAGGTTGGGCATTAGCATTGCTGTTATTATTCCAAACTGTCGAAAGTGTTCCGGTGATTAGTTGCTCTTCTGACCAATCCGCAAGCCTGTTAGAGCCTATCAGTTGGCCACTGCCCCTTTGTTCGGCTCACTTGGTACTGCGCCCACTTCCATTTTGGCTATTCGTTGATTGAACTATATACTAGTTTCAAGGGACAGGGTACCTTAACCCGGACCCAATATTGAGACTATACTATGACTATATTATGTCAAATGAAGCTAGAAAACACCTTTTAACAGTCCCAAAAAGGCTACTTGTAGTAATGTTCTGCCCTTCATGAGCGTGCAATATGTCAGGTTTCCATAAATAGCGGGCCCCATACCCTCAAAACAGGGACTCCCCCAAAACGGGTCTCCAGCTGCCTAAAACTTTTGGAAGCCCTCATCTATGGCTGTCATAGGGTGTGTGCGGTGGTGCTCACAAGAACAGTAGTTTCTATTATCTTTTCCAGTCTTAACCCCAAAACCCTATATTCCCAGTGCCAATGTCATTTTACATGTGAATTTTCCGCTATTCCCCAAACCCCAGACAGTTGTGAGGTTGGCAGCTACGTCGCGAAGGTCTGCAGATCGTGAGGCATCGCCTTCTGGCCGCAATTGTCGTGCGGAGGGGTATGGGCTCTCTACAAGTAAGGGGTTCCTGGGGGAGCTGACTAAGAAGGTTTTTTTTTTGTGTTTTGGGGTATCTTTGGGATTTGTGGAAGACCCATGTCGCCAAGCTCAGCAAGCCGCTCATGCTCGGCTCAGGTTTTTATTGTGGTCTCTGCAATGCGTCGGGAAGATGGACGCACATCTGGAATCATCGCGACAGCTCTGCTCATCAGCAAGCGTACGCCCTGCTATCTTTGCATTGCATCTGCTCCGCATGGGGGATGTATGAAGATGAGTGTGCTGTGGGGACCCGAGGCGGAGAAGGGGTCCCCCTTATTTCATCCAATAGAGAGGACTGCCGCATAGCCTCCGCAAAACGAAGGTGGAAACTGAAAGGGGGTGGCTACAAGAATACTGTCCATAAAGGTCCTGTATCACTTTCTAGGTTTGTTTGGGGCTGTGCGTGCATGCGGGTCCTGTACAAAAGTCTGTCAGTGTCAGCCGAATGCCATTTTTCGACAGAGTCTGTGAGAGGTACAAAGCATTTGAAACGAGCGGCTCAGCTGCTGCTCTCCAAGCACACCATAACCATGATCAGTTCAAGGAGGCAAGCTCGCTTCACTTTGGGCATCTGCACTGAGAATAGCTGCTTGCGAGAGGCAGAGGAGAAAGCCTGGCAAGCTGCATTCGATGCTCGTCGCAATGCAGTGATGTAGGCCAGATCTTGGTTGCATCATTCAGGGGTTGAGGGTTATATTGGGGTAATGGAAAAGAAAATGGAAACTACCATAATATTGGGGCCATATTTGGATAATGGAAAGAAAATGGTTGGGGTTATATTGTGATAATGGAAAAGAAAATGGAAACTATTCACGATTCATTTCTTCAGCTTATCATGGCATGTGATGTGAATTCCTGGCTGCAGGGTTCAATCTGGCGCGCTTCTTGATGTGCCTTGCCAAAGGCAGGGCTATATCCGGGTCCGCGACCGAAAAAGCTGGCCTTTGGTTAGCTAGGAATGAAGGAAGGAATCCTCATAGTAGTCCCTAAACAGCCAATTATAGTAGTTTCCATTTTCTGCTCCATTCCTTCGTTCCCAGCTAGCCGAAGGCCAGAAAATGCTGGCCTTCTTGGACTGCTGCTGTAGATCTTGGTTTGATGACCTCTTTTCGCTCGTCATGAAATGTGGGCTCAAGTACCTTGTCATGAATTCGTAGATATCCCCATGCCTATAACTCAAAACCTCCAAACTGCTAGTAGCTTCCATTTTCTTTTTTCATTTACTGAAAATGTGGTCCCTATAATCCTTAAAATGCTATAGTTAGTTATTTGTTTTGGGGGAGTATCTTACCGGTCTGCATGGTCCAGCACTTCCAGCTGCTGACTTCGCGCACAGCCTCCCTTGACTTGGTGCAGCATACTGGCCTGCTTCGCAAGCTTTCAAAGGCAGACAGGTGGGAGCTTCTCAACACTTTAGGGTTTAGGGCTTAAGGTTTAGGGCTTAGGGTTTAGGGTTTAGGGCTGAGGGTTTAGGGTTTAGGGTTTAGGGGATTCCCAAAGTTGGAGGTACCATTTGGAGGGGTCCCTATCATCAGAAGTTAATTCTATTGGGGTCTGCCTTGGGGTCCGCCTATGTATGGAAGCCATGCGAATAAGCATATTCTGCATTTGCATGACTCTAATATAGGCGCCTCAATCATTAGCAATTTTATGGTTCCATATTCCTTATATAACTATGGTCTATGGTACCTCAAATGGACCTCAATAATTGACATTTTGTAACACTACTGTGTCTTCTCGCCTTGCCTGCCTATACTAGATTAAATGCTTGTAACTAGCTTTCCGACGAGTGTAACATACACTCCGTTTCACTTTGATCGCAAATGACTCATGTCCTCATCAAGCTCAAATGGACCTCAAAATGACATTGGTAATTTTTAGGCCCCTGTAGTAGGTCAAGAGCGCCCATTTTTTGCAAACCTCGAACCCTACACCCTAAAACTCTAAACCCTAAACCATGTGCAGACATGAAAAGTCCGAGGGGCAAAAACACCGTAAACCCTTAGGTGGCGCGATGCCTGGCGCGCACAAGCTCGCCTGTCAAGCAGACGGATCAGGGCTGATCAGAAACTGGGTTGCTGTTAAGGAACTCAAAGTAAGTTACTAGAATGAACAGTCATTAAGATAGTTCCCCTAATATAGTAGCTTAGGTTAAGTTCCTTAAATCCCTATATTCCCCCCGTTTCCGTTTCGTTTTCCATTTTCATTTCCTAGGAGGATGATACCCTAAACCCTAGACTCTATAATGGGAAATAGGGGGTGCAGAAAACTGTATTATACCCAACATAGTGACTTAAATTTAGTTCCTCAGCAGCAAAACCCAGGATGAGTTGCACCTCCGTCTTGAATAGCCTGCGGAAGCCTGGGAATTGGGAGCTGGCATTCGTTTTCTGCGCAGGGCTTGGCCAGGCACTGCTGAAGGTGAACCAGATACTGGGTTGCTGTTAAGGAACTTAAGTTAAGTCACTATATTAGGGGGGGTTAGGGATGAAGGTTTATAATATGAGGGTGTAGGGTTCAGGGTTTGCGGTTTTTAGGGGATAGAGTTTGGGCTTTGTACGATAGTAGGGGAACCATCTTACTTACTATATATACACCCATTATAGTGGCTTGTGGGGGTTCCTTAACAGCATCTCAGGATAATGCAGAATGCTTTGATAAGCACCTGCACCAGCCTCAGCCAATGGCAATCTGCACTTACCGCGCTAGCTTCAATGGCCTTAGTGAGCACTCACTGGGACATCATTAGCTTCAATACAGCAGCTTGCCAGCATAATTTAGGCTTTCGGGTTTAGGGCTGTCCCGACATCTTCCACCCTAAGCCCTTGTGAACCATAAACCCCTAAACTTATAAACCACAAGCCCAGCGTGAATGTAGCCACCTTAAACCCTAAACCACTAAGCTCATCAACCCTAAACCCTAAACCCTAAACCAATTCCCCTGTTAATTTAGCCGCCCCAGGTGCTGGCTGCATGCGCCACGGACCGCATGAGTGCCTGGCAGGCCGGCGCTAGACTTTTGGCACAAATGAAGAGCCTCGGTCATTCAAAAGCTGGGTTGTGGTTCGGTATATACTCTATAGACCCCCTTAAGTAGATAGAATATGGGGTATGTGGGGATCTTATTATAATATACCCCAAAGCCATATTCTATCTACTTAAGGGGGACTGTATACTCAAGATGTTTTGAGAAATCCAGGAACCGCATCCTGAAAGGGAATCAGTTTGAAGGGTCTTCTATATCATGTGTTATGAGAACTCGATGGGGGAGTGTGTCAGCATGATCTGTATACTAGTGGGGCTGACAGGGGTCCTTCACTATCTGCCTATCATCCTCAGATACCCCTAGCATCTCTTAAGGTATGCCCCTCCTCATGTTGAGAGACTCACATGTAGCATTACCCATGCAATCAAGAGCGGACTTTTAAGACCCTACGTTGATCCACCCTAAACCCTAAACCCCTAAACCCTAAACCCTAGGAACGTGGGCTTGTGCCTGGACACGATCAGCCTCAGGCTCAGGTGCTGTGCAGTTGGGAGATCATCTGGGTAGGCCCCTGGGAATAATGGAAAAGAAAATGGAAACTACAGGGTTTAGGGTTTAGGGTATATATTGGGATAATGGAAAATAAAATGGAAGCTACTATAGTATATTTTTTAGGGCTTAGGGTTTGGGGTACTGGGTAGGCCCCTGGGATATTTAAAATATTTTCCTTAATGGCTAGAATAAGGGACCCTATATACTGACATTTTTCAATGGGTTTCAGGGGCCAATCATCTAGAGGCTTATACCTTCCTCGCGGGATCTTCAAAACCTTTTTTTTGTGGGTGTGTAAGCTTCAGGAAGTATGCTACAGGAGGCTATTGAAAACGGAAGAGCTAGACAATCCTTGTAATCCACTGGTAATTATGTAGTTCGACAAGAGCTCAACATGATTTTCTTGGGTTCCGGATGAGGTCGAAGCTCTGCAATTGATGCTTGTGCCTGCAACTTGAAGGTGATTAGTAGGGGTTGAATGGATAGATCACAGAGTAGTCCCTGTCTATGTTCGCTTATGGTGTCGTTCCATAACAATCCATATGCCGAATTTCATTATAGCCTGAAGCCTCACGCCCTAAACAGGCTATCAGGTTCCATTATCTTTCTCCATTCCTTCAATCCCTCCTATCCACCAGTAAGGCAATGGCCTCTGGCTTTCAGCCCTAGACCTCCAGGAGGACATGGTGAATTCAGGTGTGGAGACCAATGCCATAACCTGGAATCTTGCGGGCACACAGTATGTTGGGTGCTTCCATTTCCTTTTTCATTATCCCTATATAGCCCTGTATTCCCCTATATTATCCCAACAGAACCCCAATATACTAAACCCTATAGTTTATGGAGAAGACGACGAAAACTACTATAAGATGTAGTCTGTAGGGCTGGTGTGGCATCAGGAAATGACGATGTGCTGCGATGTAGGGAAGGGACCAAACCCTAAACCCCAAACCGTAAACCCCAAACCCTAGACCCCTAAGCCCTAAACCTTAAGCCCTATAAACCCTAAACCCCTGAACCCAAACCCTAAACCCTAAACCACTAGATGCAGGAATCCATCCTTCTTCCATTTTCTGCCAACTATCAGTAAGGAATTCGTGCATCCGCTCCAGTGAGAAGGATGGCGAGTGGAGCATGATGCTAAAACAGGTGGGGGTCAAAAGGATCCCATTTGGCCATATGAGCTAGTGTGAATTGAGGTTTTAAGGTTAAGGGTTTAGGTTACCAAGAGACCATTAGCAATGGACATAGGAGGCCCCTCTTGTAGTTTAGTTTTGTCCCGAATCTATTCCCTATAGGGAAACCATGCCCATGAGTTAGATGGGAAATATTCACCACGCCATAATACACCATATGATCCCAATTTCCATTTGATTTTTCATTTTTCCATGGGATTCTCCATTATTTCCAACCATAATCATACTTCAGCTGTAGCTCATACAATCCGTCGTGAAGGCAGGCTCCTGGAATCTCCTTGTGGTTATACCTACGAACGGGCTGTGAAAACTAGGGTTTAAGGTATGGGGATGGGTTGTGCAAACCCTAAACCCTAAACCGCGTGGTCCGTTTTTGGGGGATCCTTAAAGATGGGGTTACAGTCAACTACCGGCAAATAAGGGACGATGATTTCTTGGAAGCTACCATAGGGCAGTTTTCCAAAATAAGGGGACCCCAATATAGACCCTAACATTCTATAATCCTTATGATAGGGACCCCAAAAAAGGTACCCCTAATTTTGGGAAGCCCCAAACCCTAAATAGTAGTTTCCATTTTCTTTTCCATTACCTCTATATAACGCTTATATTGCCCTTATAAGCCCCTTTAAAAAGCTCTGAAGGTTGGAGGCATGGAGAAGTTGGGTCTCCAGATATCACCCACCACGTTCACTCCAGCCGCTTTCTGCTGGATAGTGGCTTTCGGATTTAGGGTTTAGGGTTTAGAGTGCTGGAAGATAGTTTAGGAGAATCCCCCACTAAAGAGGACCTTAACATAATCATTTTTATCCCTTATAGTCACTTTTACTGGGTGGAGGGTCCACGTAATGAATTGTGGTTTCAGGAAAGGAAGGCGAAAACCGCGGTTTTATTTTGGGTCGGGTGGGGGAATGGGGAATGGATCCCTGTCGATTGTTCGTATACCCCATGTTCTTCATCCGCTGCCACCCACAAGTAAGGCTGTTAATGCAGCTGGGGCGCGAAGCTGTTGGACGCGTGCGATTTCTTTCTTGCACTCCGGATCTGGCCTCTACGACCATATCCTGCTGAACCTGTGCTCTTGTAGCACAAAACTTTACATTTTTAAGGATACCTGGGCCCAATATCAATTAACAAAAATCTTTTTTTATTTTTTAAAGTATTTCAACAAGAGCCCAGGAACAGTAGAATCACTGCATGTGGTGCTGGGCACCAGTGGGAGGCAGCACAGTCATACCTCAAAGTCATGAGGCTACAAGGTTCCTGAAAATAGGTTTTAATTTCTGTTACCTTGAATCCTAATATTTGGCTGAAATTATGATTGCTACTGGGGTTCCAAATCCCTTACTGGAGGGGCTTACGCTACAACGACAAGGCCGGTCACAGCGCAGCGATTACATCGTGCGAGAAGCTTTCTGGTGCTTAGCAGGGCATGGGGGAAGGGATCCCTAGAGGATCCTAGAGGAGTTCTATGGGACCCCCGGGTTTAGGGTTTAGGGTTTAGGGCAAAATCTAGTTCAAACCATTGTGGTTTCCATGTTCCTTTCCATTCTTTCACTCCCTACAAAGCAGCCCTAGATAATAGTAGTTTCCATTTTCTTTTAGCCATTATCCCAAACTAACCCCAATATACTGTAGTAGTTTCCATTTTATTTTCCATTATCCCAATTATATAGTAGTTTTTAGCTTCCATTATCCCATTTTAAGCCCAATACTACCCTAATGTAACCCTAATATTCCCTGCAGTAAGTCC
>CAJNIZ010046465.1:9857-40137 GCA_905231905.1 Symbiodinium pilosum | reverse complement strand
CTATATATAACCATATTATAGTTTTTATCCAACTGTTGCTGAGGGGGGGGAGTACTGAAGGTTTTGGGTTAAAGGCTTGAGTTCCGAAATGAGCTACCACCTGAGCCAGGGTATATAGGGATATATAGAGATATTACCCCAATAATGGAGAATCAAGTCGACAAGCAAATGGAGAATGAAACTGGAACTGCTTTTTATAGGGTTATATGAGCTACAGTCTGAACTCCTACTATCCCCTTCATAAGCTCTATAAAACTTCCCGATGTAATCCCTTCTATAATCCCTCCTAGAAGGAGTTTAGACTATAGTTCCAAAAAATTCACGGGACTAGGGTCTTGGCATCTCGTTAATTTTGCGAGGCCGTCAAATCACACGGCTGATGCCTTCAACCCCTCAACCACAAACCGGAGAGGTCTTAACTGGGTGTATACCAAGTAGGTTGACAATGGAGAATCAAATGGAGACCACTATTTTTTTGGAGTATAGGGCTTAGGGTCAGGGAGACTTAGAAAGTAGGTTAACAAGGGGTATAGCTAGGGTTACTATATGGGGTACAGGTATGCTTAACCTGCTTACTAAGTCCTCCTGACCCACCAAGTAGCTTTTGATCTTTTAGTCGTCTGTCATTGAGTTGAACCACCCTCATGATGCTGTTTGCTCGCAGTGCAACATTGCAGAAGACCATCTAGGGGCTTCCCAAAAATTAGGGGTACCACAATGGGGTCCTTATAATGCGAGTTAAAGTATTTTGGTGTCTATATTCAGGTCCCCCTATTTAGGGAAACTGCGTTGTACTTCTGGCAAAGGTGCTTGGCTTCTATCATGGTAAGGGCGATGGAAGGCTGAGAGCGAGGGGTTGTTTTCTTTGTGCCTGAGCCCTAAACCCTAGACCTTAAACCCTTATCTGGCCATTGAGGCATTCCAGGCAGTTGGAAAAGGCTAAAACAACTTGAGCTGTAATTAGTCTAAACTCCTAGTATCCCCCCTCATAACCTCTATACCACTCCTTATAGTACTCCCCTAGATAATGCCCTACAGAACCTCCTTTTAAGGAGTTTAGCCTACAGTAACTATAGCCCACTCACTTGAGAATTCTAGAAATCCAGAGTCGCTTGCGCAGGAATATTAGCCAGAACTCATCGAACTTCAACGTGTCCGGGAATGGCACCCGAGCAAGTCCAACAGGAACTGGTGGGGTGTGCCTTGGTAGTTTAGAGTTTAGGCTTTGGGGTGAGTGGGGCTGAGGAAGGTTTAGGGTTTAGGGACAAGTTCGTTAGCACAGTCGATTGTAAAGGGGGCGCTTGTTTCTGCAATGCCTGCTCGAGCAAAGCAGGTTTGGTACAAGGATTTGGGCGATAACCTTAAATACATTAAACCCGAAATCACAAAGATGCGGGGTGCAAGGAAAGTCCCTGAGCCCTGAGTGCTTTGGCCCTGGGACCCCAAAAACACGTTTCATGATGTTTGATGTGCATTCCCTCCCCCGACGATAATGAGGGGGCGGGGACTTAGTATTTGGGGGAGAGGATTAAGACCCCTGCGTTACCCTAAGTAGGGCTTGGCGTTTGAAGTGCGAGCCGCGGCAAGAGAGAGCAAATCTAAGCTGGTTCAAGCGCAGAAACTTCCTCGCAGAACAACCCTCAAATTGGCCATTCCTAGTACGCTTCACGTATTGTAGGGACCTGAGTAAGAAGGCATCTAAGACCGTGATATGGGTAATTATTAAGGCCCCCACAGTGCATGATCATCAGTAGCTTGCTAGGCCTCAGGGTTCTTCTGACTAGGCCCTAAAACCCAAACAAGATCCGCATTCTCACGCTTCAGATTTGAGTTCAAAACAGAGCCAAGCAAGTCAGAGCTCTACTTGGGGTACCTTTAGCCGCACTGTTTATGACCACCCATGAGCCTCCAAGAAGCCACCTCCTTAGGGGCAGCTACAACCCGCAGAGTCCACTTCGTCGAAACCGCCTTCGGGCAGCAACTGCCACCGGGGGCATCGACCTACAGATCTACGAGAACATGCCTGAGGATGAGGCCGGCGGCCGGGGGTTCAGAGCTTCGGGCTGAGGGCTTCGGTTTTTACATGACTTCAGCTCAAAAGGATGCTTTGGGTAAGGGCTTGTCATGTAGTTTTGGGGGAATTTAGGAGACTGGGAAATGTGCTCACATGGTTTTTTGGGGAAGGGCAACTCGACTTGAAGTCGAGTAAGCAAGGCAGTGCTGGAGTGTCTTTGGAGCTGGCAAATTTGTTTTTTTCTTGGATGGGGAGTTTGCCTTGTACAGGGTGCAGACCTAGAAAGTTGTCCTCGAGCAGCAGAGACTGAGATGCGAGGGCCGAAGCCTGACCTCATTAACTTGGGGGCATGGGACGTGAGCCACAGGCGAACGTTGGGAACACAAGGGAGCATGGGCAGCACAGCAACATAGGAATGATGTCAGGGAATGGCGTCCTCTTCGTCGTCAGCTGCGCTATTTCAGTGAGTCTATCTCATCCTACTTAAAATGGGAGGTGCCCTGGGGCAAGCCTATGGCGCATTTCACGGCAAGCAGCAGCAGAAGAAGAAGGAGAGAGAGAGAGAGAGCTGTGCCTGTGCGCGGCTTCGGGGCATAGCCGATAGCCCTGACCTGCCCTTCCAGGGTTGGGTATAGCCAGTAGAAGAAAAAGAAGAAGGGAGAGCTGTGGTGGGCCTGTGCTGCCGCATGGGATGGGATTTAGCAGTAGAGCTCATCTCGTATTACAGGGATCAAAGAGTCGCCGCTCCCTTTCGGGGGATTTGGGCTATCTTCCGGGAGCCCAAGGCCCCCTAAATAGAAATCCTAAGCCCTAAGTAGTAAACCATAAACGGTATCATTCCTCAATTAAGGGGCATTAGGCTTTCTGGGCAAGAGGTCTTCATGCACATTCTGGACCTGCTCGAGATGCCCCCTGCTGACAATTTCTTGGGAGACCACCCTAAACTCTCAGGGTTTGGGGTTCAGGGCTTAGGAGAGAAGAATTCGAGAACGTCTTCGATGTGGTCTCGCATGCTTCGCAGTATGGTCAGACCATTGGTCTAGTAGTGCAGTGGCAAGCCATGTTATGCTTGTGTAAACACACATCTCATGGGAATTTCGGCTCCCAAGCGCTAACGCCCCCTTGAAACCTAAATCCCAAAAGACATGTCAATGTTAGATAAGCCCTACCTTTCATACCTGGCTGGTCGTCTGGTAGGGTTCGGGGTTTGGGGTGTCGGGTTTGGGGTACGCAGGATTGCGTTTTGCTGCTGTGGCCAGGCTGAAATCCTTGATACTTCTTGGGGTGGGCTCCTTAGTATACCTACAAAAGCCCTAAACCCTAAGACCTACACCCCAAACCCTAAAAAAAAATCCTGCATGTGCCTACAAGCAGGGTCCTTTTCATAAATAGGGACTGAGCCAAAAGCCGTCCCTTTCTGGTTAGGCCGCAGCAGAAGGATCAGGGAGTTGTCCTTTGTACCCTTAGGGTTTGTACCCTTGGGTGTGGGTCCCTGAACCATCGAATATGTTCCTTAAAGAGGGTCTTTGGGACGCAAAACCTGGGTCTACAAACATTGAGGGTACAAACCCAAACCCAAACCCCCATAGTCCCTATAAACCCTATAAACCCTTTAGGGGTAAAAACTTAAATTCTCTGCTAGCCATGTCTCCCCTGCAGATGAGCTTGGCTTTCCTTAGGGTTTAGGATGTAAGGTTTGGGGTTTAATGTTTAGGATTTAGGGTTCCGGATTTAGTGCTTAAGGTTCAGGATTTATACTGCCTTGCCCTAGGTGAAAACGGGCACACGTGCATTGGGAAACCCTAAGAGTGTTTTCTGCCTGCGCAAGCGGCTGGTAGGAGCACAGCCTTACGTGATCGGGTTTAGGATTTAGCTGCGTAGAGGGTATCTCCATACCAACCTGGTCTTTCCGGTCTACATGGGGGCTTCCCAAAATTTAGGGGTACTGTTTTGGGGTTCCCCATAATCAAGGATTGTAGTGATTCGAGGTATATATTGGGGGTCCCCGAATTTTGCGGGTCACCTGAGTCTGCCCTCTGACCGCGGATAGTGCCAAAAGAGGGTTTCCGAGCAACAAATATTATAAAGACCTGTCAGTTCTTTGTTGTACAGACGTATAGAGAATGGTTATTTCTGTCCGTTTATGCAATGCCCAAAAGCGAAGAATTCAGAGAACTTATCCACCGTTCCGACGATTTTTAGCAAGGGCATGAACAGACCAACACAACTTTCACTCGTTTGTCCATGTGATGAGAAAAATTTTTCAGAGCCATTGGAGGATCTAAGTATTTGGGGGTATACGGGGGCACACCTAGATATTGCTGAGGCAAGATGAGTTCGATTCCTCGATGGCGTCAGATCGGGATTCTGAGGCGCGGAATGATACCTTTCCTCAGCCCAATGACCAGAAAGAGCAGAGACAGCCAAAGAGCACAGACCAGTCGTGCACAAAAACATGAGATTCTCGTGGAACCCAAAACCTTATGCCCCTACACATCCATGTATGCCGCATGTATGCCCTAATTTGCCCCTACATGACCTCCCTTTATTGTTCCCCTTACACATCCACATGTGGCCCTAGTGAGGATGTAGCTAGGGGTAGGCCCTTAACCCTCACGCTACTGAGCTATGCCTCGTTCATTTGCCCAGGGTCTAGGTCGTTGCTGTTGCCAGAGGAATAGTCCCCTCACCCTAATAATGAAACCCTCCAGCTCCCTGATAACGACTGTTTCCAGATTGTATAATGGCATTCTCTTGGTAGAGGGGTGGTGACATTCGGGACATGGTTATCCGCATAAAAGTCAGGCATCAAATTGCGGGTATTCATCATCAGGGCATGGGGGGTACTATGGGGAGGGGATTCCTCAACCTCAAAGGGGCATCCCTAGGTACATATTGCTAGAGGAACCGTAAAAGCCCTTAGCTTCTGGGGGCCCATGCTCCAGGGGGCCCCAGAGCCCTAAACCCATAGTAGCTCCTATCAGATTTCCGCCAGAGAAACCATTTCAACAGACCAGCCCGTTTCCTCTCCGCATGTCCCTGCAAAGCAGAACTGCACACACATACCGAAGTCACTGCAACCGCAGTACAGAAATGGGCATGTCGCAAAATGATTCCCATACAAGCCCTAATCAGGGACCATTACCCTCATAATCTCGAGAGCCTTGGAGTCCTTGGCGGCCTCCTCCTTCGAGAAGCTCCCATACCTGAACCCCCACACATAACGATATGGTCAAGTGCCCACTTTCTGTTTCCTTCCCTAGAATATATAGCCCTATGTGATGCCCCCATACAATGCCTAAACACCATAAACCCTATAAACCCTAAACATCCCTAAACCCCAAACCCGAAATCCTAAACCCTGCCTGCTGAGTCCGATGCGCGTGCCTAAACCCCCTACATCTCTGAACCCGAAATTCTAAACCCTAAGCCCTAAACCCTAAACCCTGAACCCTAAACCCTAAATCCCTCCAAACCCTTATACCCCTTAAGCCCTTAAACCTTCGAAAGGTTGGTGACGATCTCTCTTCGGTGGCCTCAGACCTTGATGAGGATGAGGAGGACAGACGGACTTAGCCACCAGAAGGGTTTAGGGGTTTAGGGTTTGGGGGTTTAGGGTTTAGGGGTTTAGGGGTTTAGGGTTTCGGGTCACTATAACAAAGTTTAAACAAGCCCTGGCTATTGGGGAAGGGATGAGGAGGACGGACAGGGGGAGGTGGCAGTACTGAAAAGGGGCTTCGGGTTTGAGGATTTAAATTTAGGGTTGAGGATTTAGGGGTTAGGGCTTCGGGTTTGAGGATTCAGGGTCTAGTGCTTGGGGTTGAGGATTTAGGGCTTATAGGGCTCAGAGTTGTTGATTTAGGGTTTAAAGGTTTAGCGCTTAGGGTTGAGGATTTAGGGTTTAGGGCTTAGGGTTTTGAGTCTAGGGTTTAGGATTTAGGGCTTAGGTAAGGATAAAGGATAAATTGTTATATCTATATATATATATATATCTAGATATTCAGGGGTGTGGGCTGATATTAAGGGGTGTGTGCTGTACATCTTGGGCCATTACTACATTACACCTAGCAGTCACTATCCTTGCAGCTGCTGAGGGGCTCAACGTCGCGGTAGCTTTTACTGTAGGGGGGAACTGCCCAAAGTTTGCCAGCGTTTAGGGTCTAGAGGAAGGGCCCAAAGTTTGCGGGGTGTTTACAAGACGCTTCTCCTAATGGACCATTATTGAGAAGTAGAGTTCAAGACAGCAAAGGCTTACTGGTTCTTGGTAGGGAATAAGGGAGTATAATCCATGTATAATCCCGAAGGGAGTATAATCCTTATATGATATGGCCCCATGTTCTCTACTAAGAATCAATATGAAGGAGAGATTGGAAGGGCTCAGATTTTGGAGTTCCATGACTGCTGGTCCGCAGACCAGTGACGCGCCCTGCTGGAAAGATGTCTTCTAAATTGACTGCTGGCCTGATCCAAATGTGCTGTTTTGTCGAAATAAGGGTACCCCTATATGTACCTCAAAATACTATAGTCCTTATTATGGGGAGCCTTTTCAAGATACCCTCAATTTTTGGAAGCCCCATATTCCCAAGAACAAGTACTATCATATGACGGTGGGTTACATGCCGCCAGCTTGCCCATCTCAGAAGGGGTTATATAGATTTGCCGGGTCTGCCCAAGAAGATCCTTGTCGATCATGATGCCGTGGTGTCGACCCTAAACCCTAAACCCTTGATGTAGTGGTGTCTATCTCATGAAAAGTACGTACAATGCTTTCATAGTCATGTCAGGGTCCTTCAATGACATGTAGGGTTTAGGTTTTGGGTGTTAGGGTTTAGGGTTTAGGGTTCAGGGTTTGGGGTTTAGGTTTTAGGGTTTAGGGTTTAGGCTTCGGGTCCCTGAGCCTTTTGGAGGTGGCTTGGGAGTCTAGGTCTAAAGCTTAGTAAGTAGGTTCACAATAGGAATAACTAGGGTTATTATATGAGCTGTACTCTACACTCGTACCCTCAAGAACCACGATAGTAGTCCCCTATGGAGTCCCCTATATAACCCCCGTTGAAGGAGTTTAGTTTTAGTCATCTGGTTTACAAGAATTATATCTATCCTTACTAAGTCCCCCGGAACCTCCAAGAACAGCTTGCCAGATCAGTGTTTAGGGTTTAAAGTTTAGGTTATAAAGGTTTAACATTTAGGATTCAAGGCTTAGGGGGTTCTTAATGGGATGCTATCAAAGCAGTTGCGTATATTCTGTGCTGGGTTTTAGCAGAATAGAACACAATAAAACAAAAGACAGTATTCCATTGTGACCCAGTTTTTTTGGCTTGGGGAACGGAAAGTACATGTTTGTGGCTTTTTTTCGCAGGACTGTTGCCCTCACGCTTGGTTTTGGTGGTTGAACCTAGTAAGATTATATTCTTTATGTAAAATACTATACCCAAAAGGAGGATATAATCTTACTCTATATTGGGTACCATAGTATCCCCAAATTAAATACTACTCAAATGGAACCTACTAAAACACTAGCTTTCGTTCTTCACGGGTTTGAAATCAGCTTCACCTTCCCATTTACGCAAAGGAAAATAGAGGCTACAAGGTCAATGTTAAGATAATGGCAACGGCTAAACATGTGAGCTATGGTCTAGATTCCTAGTTTCCCCTGTAATAACCCCTATAGTACTCCCCTATATATTCTCACCAATTCTCTATATAACCCCCCTTTATGGAATTTGGATTATGGCTCATATGATGGCAGTAACAAGTTGATGTCCGTCTCGTCGTGTCATTCTGACTCCCAGTCACTGACCTTTAGACTGTCCAGGGTTCAAGTAATCCAAGTGACAGTTCAAGCCTAAAGCAACATTCTACGCAGGAAGGACCTGCGAGAGCCTAACCCGTACGCGTATTACGAACTAGAAGCCAAACTCTAAACCCTAATCCCTTTTGCTGTTGTGGCGTTTACTCCTCTTTTCATTGGCGTGCTCATGACACGCGAGCTTGTTTGAATCCTAGTCTGGGATGCATTTTAAGGCAGGAACTTGAACCAAGTCACTGTAACAAGGAAATCTTATTGTTTGCTATATGCCCATACTATGATAACTTAATTTAAGCTCCAAGTAATGTCTAACTCGCTCAAGGAAGAGCTCTCCAAGCAGAGAAGCAGATCTCGTGCACTTGTCGAGCCCAGGGCGAAAGATGTTGGGTTTAGGTTGGGCTATTCCTCCTTACAGTAACAGTTACCACAAGGGGTAATAGGAATTACAATAGCCCCTTAATAAGGCCCCCTTTAAGGACAGTAACTGGGTGGGGGAATGACCCAAGGTTTAGGGTTATAATCCCTCTTAAGTACAAAGAATATGGCCTTGGGTATATCACAACAAGATCCCACATACCCCATATTCGATCTACTTAAGGGGGACTAGAAGGGTTAAGGGGTTCCATGCGGGCCGTACACCCCTAAACCCTAAACCCTAAACCCTAAACCCTACACCCTACTCGTAGGAGTTTGGATTGGAGGTTGCAAGTTGGATTGAGGCGTTCTTCAAGCTGCTCCTTGGTTTAGGATTTAGGGTTAAGGGTTTAGGGTTTAGAGTTTAGGGTTTAGGGTTTAGGGCAGCTGCAAAATTCCTCGTGGCCTGATAGGTCCCCATTCTGTCAAGCGTGGGGCAGGACCAACAAGAAACTTGACAGGCGAATTTGACAGCCCATCCCGAAACTTCAGACCTGCGATCTGTAAATTGCTGAAAACCCTAACCCTAAACCACGAAGCGCTAAAAATCGCAGTCATTTTCATATACAACTGGCATCTCTTTGGAACCTGGACGCATACATTCTGCGGCATGTCCGGACAATCAACTCCAGCATGGAGAGAACGCGGTCGCATCCCATGTAAAGTCATGTAAAAACTACAGTCCATTATGGTGTAGGGTTTAGGTGGAGGATCAAATGGAAAAGACAATGAGACATGAAATGAAAACATGGGGGCTTATATGGAAATATGTACTACAATCCATCAATTTCTCGGAGACTCGCACTTAGGGTTTATGGCGATCATGACGACCACCTCACCCTGTCAACGGCAGTTATGATCATGAGGTAGATGTTTCAGTGCAGCCTTCCACTAATTCCCATGCCACGAAACTAATATCGATGTCTTCGCTCTCTGCCAGAACTGTGTCCCTCTTGGGGTTCTCCCTACAATACGCCCCCACTGTTCAAGATTTGACAAACCCCCTTATAATCCGAATCCAGAACTCCCAATTTCCGATTGATGTTCGTTTACTCGTCCATTTGATTCTGCACTATGGGTAGTGCCCTTAAGCCTAGACCCAACCCCCCCCCCCCACGACCCTTACACCCTAGACCACTTTTCTACTTATGCAAAGGCAGGGTCTCGGGTGTCTGACAGACAGACTTGGACTTCCAAGCTCTAGCGAGATGCGTTCTAGCCTACTCACGGCTATATGGGCGTTATATAGGGTGTGCATAGAGATTGCATAGGGGTAATACCCCAACAATTGAGGACTGAATGTAGAACACGGTGGAAAATGAAATGGTAAGGGATGGGAAGAAGGAGAACTGTTTCCAGCTTTATTTTGAAGTCTACTCGAGGTACCCTATACCATACTTATACGAGCTACAGTCAGTACTGTCCAGATAGTCAATGGACAGAGGTTCCTTATGAAGTAGGGATTATCCTAAGGACTGTACTAAACTACAAGAGGGACCTATGTCCACTGTTGAGGGTCCACATGTCATGCAAATCGCTCCTTTTGGCGCGGCGGCGCAGCCACCAGATGGACTTAGTGGTTAGGGTTTCGGGTTTAGGGTTTAGAGATAAGGTTTTGGGGGTGTAAGGCTTCAGGTGCCATCGAAGCCTGAGTAGTTGACATTCTAACCTTCTTTCTGCATATGAGCTACAGTCAATATTAGCCTTACAAAGGGTGGATTTTCTTAGGTTGACTTCGACTTTCACAAGCGCTTTGAGCAACATTAATTCTACAGATTTTGTGCAGTTCTATACCCTAAACCCTACACCCCCCAAACCCTGAAACCTAAGGCCTTAACCCAATGTCTGCAAATGAAATCCAGTGGGCCCTCCTCCTCTCGCCTAAGGAGACCTTAAGGGCGGTTTAGGGTTTAGGGTTTAGGGTTTAACGTTTAGGGCCTCGTGCCTAGTACCTAGCAGTTATGTGACTCCTGAAAAGCAAAATTGATTTGCAAAGACCATACTTGAAGACTGAATGGATGAATCGTGTAATTGCTCTGCCACACCCGCCAGCAAATCCTGGTAGGTGAAAGGAAAGTAGCAGTCAACAAGGTAAAGCGAAGAATCATGAGCACCCATTGTAACATCGATCTCCAGAACAACTACACCCCCCCCCAGTCTCAACTTACAAAAGCGTGTGAAAACCCTCCCAGACCCTAGGAAGCTCGACCGTATGTCCAGATTATCCCACAAAACGCCGGCCGGGATCTTGCTGCATTGCTCCAATTGCACGGTCCGTGTGCCAGATGGTTTAGAATTTAGGGTTCAGCCAAACCCCTAGCCCCCAACCCGAATCCCCACACCCCTAACGCCCTACATCCTAAAAGGGGGGGGGTCAATGTTTGAGGCTTTCGGGAGACCTTCACTTTCATCAAAGCACATGGGAATTTTGGAACCTAAGATATCTGAACCTAAACCTTCCACGATCTAGCTGCGACTCCCTAGACTTATAAAAAAAATCGGACGTTTTCTAGTCCTGAAGGTTATGGGGTTTAGGACTTGGGGTTACTGCATTGATGAACAATGAAAAATAATGAAAAATAATACCCGAGAAGACTACCACCAGGGGTACAGGGCTTGGGGCCTGCGTTCTTCCGTACTTGGCGCTCAATATCTTGGGGTAAATAATATGGGGCCCTAGTGCAGGATATCACCTGATGTAAGCGTCTGAGCCATTGGATGTCTGCCACAGGGGCTTCGAATCATGAATGTCACTAAACCTACAAAACTCCCTTATCTGCCTGAGTCAACGAAGAAGCATCTCAAACATGAGCATTTTTTGGTAATCGAGCCAAACAAGAACACAACTTTCCCGCTGTCTAACGGTGCAATCTTGTTCCGTAGTGGGGACTAGAATTACTAGAATACCCCCTCTAACACTACAGCTCACATGGAACCCTGTAACATACCATACCATATACCCCCTCGTATGCTAGCGATTCAGCCACATATGGCCGCCAGCAACTTCACAAAATTTTCCCTGACGCATTCCGCTATAGAACCTCGCTTCTTCCTCGACAGAAATTCAGGGTGGTGTGTTTTGGACGGAACATACCCGAAGCTTTTGCAAAATTGCTGTTGGATGATGTTAGCTCCCTAAACCTAAACCCTAATCCCTAAAGCCTAAACCTCTAAACCCCTGGACCCCTAAACCCTAAACCCTTTCGGGATTTATGAGGGCCTTCGAGGGTCAGAGTGTCCAGCTTAAAGGGTTGAGGTGCGTGGCTTCAGTGCCTTACCAGCCAAAGGCCAAATGGCTGCAGCAACTAGGGTTTAAGATTTAGGGTTTAGGGTTTAGGGTTTCTAGGATACCGCCATCAACCCTCAACCGTAATTCCTTCAACAAAAACATCAGAAACTTGCAACTTAAACTTGACCGTGAGGCATGTCATCGCTACGATCTAGATGTGCACTTCTTTTTGCGAGGCTGCTGTGCTAGTATTATCCCAATATATCCCCTATATATATATATACTCTATATAACCCCATATATCCCCTAAATGATGCTGATCCAAAACAAGGCCGAGATGGAACGTGTTGTAGGAACAATAGCAGCATTCGAGCACCCAGCCCAGATCGACATGAGTGCACTCTCCGCTGATTCAAAGTCAATGCGCTTCCCTTTAGTGGATGGAATAAGGTACTGGGTACATTTTAATAAGATCCCCACATACCCCATATTCCATCTACTTAGAGGGGGACTATATTTAGATGCTGTGGTTGGGAGGACTTCGTAAGCAAGTTAGTCATGAGCGCCGTGGCTTTCTTCCGGGCTAGACGCGCTACTTGGAGGATCAGGTTCTTTGCAACCAGAATAACTGTCGTTATAACCCAACTACAACCAGATACAGTAACTGGGTTATCAATACATGTTCAGGCAACCATGGAGGGGGTTGGATGGGCTTAGTCCATCAGCCTTTCGTGAAAGAGTTCACAAGCTTTGAGAGCCGTAGAACCGGCCTCAAGGAGCAGGGCTGCTTTCCAGGGTCGGAAGCTGTAAGTTTTCAAGTGCAATTCGCCGCTACTCCTCGAATCCTGCATTATTTCTTGAGCAGAGAAGAAGGCGGTCCAGAAGGAGGGGGGGGGGGGGTACAGGGGAGCGCGGAGGGGGCAGGGGTAGGGGAGTAGCGCGGCGGGAGCAAAAAGGAGGTTTGGTCGAAATGCTCAGGCTGGACGGCCACCCACCATGGGGGCGGGGGTGGGATTGCCCGCAGAGAGATGGTGCAAGAGTAGAGGGGGTTTTTTAAGGGTTCCAAACGCCCTAAGGCTGAATAGCCTCGGCGAATAATGGGGATCCCACCATGTACACAGGAACTGCGCAAACGTATTGGTCAAGCCAAATCTAGCAGGAAACCGTGGCATAGTTGGGGTTTCCCAAAATTAGGGAACCCGAAAAGGGCTACGGGCGATATAGGGTGATATGAGGGTATTCAGGGATTAGGGTTTAGGAATTTTTGAGTTTAGGTTTCAGGGTTGCCCAAGCTTAGGGGTACCTATTTTGGGGGTCCCTCTATTAAAGATGAAAATCTGTTTGGGGGCCTATTTGGGGTCCTCAAATTAGCGGATCTACGAGTTCTTAGCTCAACACAGAGAAAGCTCACCGCGATCCATAAAGCCAAAAACCCAAAGCTTCTCATTCGGTTAAGGGTTTGGGGTTAGCGGTTTAGGGTTTAGGGTTCTCATTCTATACTGGGGTATATAGTAATAATGGAAAAGAAAATGGACACTACTATATTGGGTTAGAGAAATTATAGGGATTATATCAAGGCTATATAGGGATGATAGGGTATATATTGGGGTTCTAGAATAAAAACGGAAAAGAGAATGGAAACTACTATAGTATATTGGGGTACCCATTGGGATAATGGGAAAGAAAATGGAAACTACTATAAAACCCTAAACGGGGCAGCCATTGGGATAATGGAAAAGAAAATGGAAACTACTATAAAACCCTAAACCCTGAACCTAGTCTAACCTAGGAAGGAAGCTATTTGAGCTATAATGGGTTTAGGGTTTCAGATGTGAGGAGAGTGCAAAGCTGCAGTAAAATAAGAATGTGAAAACAAGAACGTGCCAGGAAATGGCAAAAAATCTCGCACCACACGTCCCCTAGCATGTCTACCAGTCGGGCTCAGGGCTTCTGATTTAGGGTCTACCAGTTTAGCACTTAAGCGTGTAACATAGACTGCTACATATTTAGTCAGCGCTTGGGTTATGTCATAGGCAAACTCAGAATGCACGTCTTTAATCTACCTGCTTCGAATTACTACCTTTGGTCAAACAGGGCCTCCGTGAAAACCCTTCCGCTTTAGTATGCTCAAAGGGTTCTGGGTTTGTTTCTTCTAAAACAGATCAAACTACAAGCTAAGCCTAAAACCCTGAACCCTGCATAAAACCTAGAATCTGTGGAGCCCTTTAGGATGGACAATGGCACCCATGTAGAGGGGTATATAGGGTTTCGGGTATAGGGTTTGCATATTGATATCCATTTGAGCCATAGTCTAAACTCCTAGTATCGCCCTTAATAACCCCTATAGTAATCCCCTATAGAAATCCCCTATATAACCCCCTTTAAGGAGTTTAGACTATAGCTCATTTGGGGTCCGACTTCCGAGTCCCACTTCAAACCAGCAAACTCTTTGATATAAACTAAACACTTGGTAGCCCAGTAACCATATTATAATAAGGGTACCCTTTTTCTGTTGGTATATTATATATGNNTATATGGGAACCTAGAACCCAAAAATGGTAAAAGGGTACCACTGGGGTTCCTAGAACAAGGAACATGAGACTCCCAAAAAGCAGAAAAGGCAATGGCAATCCTAAACCCAGAACCCTGAGCAGTGACAGTAGAAACCCCAGATTGCACTGCAACCCCTTCTGACTGAAAAGAGAAGGGTGGGAAAAGGGGAGATTCTAGCGGTCCCACTTGGGAATTGAGAAACCCATGTATAGCTTGAACTAAGATGACCCCTTTCCGTCTAGGGTCCAGGGTTCAGGGTTTAGGGTGGGAAAGCGAGTCTTATTGATCATGCGGAAACAGAAGGGCTGGAGGGCAGTGAGGGCTCCTCATCCATGTTGCGCGAAGTAGGTATATCACAGAGAACTAGTCACTAGTGTCATCTATAAGAGAAGGTATAAAGGCGGAAAAATCAACACTTTATTTGTCCCTGAGCGTACGAATGTTGCAAAGGCTTTCGGGCTACGATTCAGGACGACTCTTATGCAGCATGAGTTCACCCACAAACCCTGTCCCCAAAACCTTGTTGCGGTACCTCAAAGATTTGGGGAACCTAGACCTTTAGCAGGCGACTTCAACCCCAAACTAGGTGTAGATGGTTGAGGGAATCTCTGCGCGCATCCATTTAAGCTAACCACCGAGGTTCGCAGATAAGGCAGCGTATGGGAGCCCTAAGGATCAAAGAGGAACCACTACGTGTGGGGATGTCCGCATTCATTCCCACCAAGCACCAGGTAGTTTTGAGACTAGCAACCCGAAAGCCCGATTCAGTGTTTAGGGTTTAGGGTTTGGGGTATTAGCCCCGAGATCAAGCCCACGAAATACTCCAAAACTCTACACCCTAAACTCTGGGGGGGCATGGCACATGATCTTTCACGGCACGTCTCCCTGATGCGGGGACTCACGCACCGACACATGGACAGGCAGACCACAAGTCTGAGCGAAGCTTGCCGACAAAAGCCTGCAGGGGGTAGGGTTGAGGGTTGGGGGTGTAGGGCTCAGACAAATCCTGAACGGTTTTATCATCCACTGTAGGTGTGGGATTGCGGGCTTAGGTTTCGAGCTAGTCCTTGGAACTACACATCAGACATAATCTAAACTTCTAGTATCCCGCTTAATATCCCCTGTATATACAAAAAAAGTCAAACTACACGCAGCCATTGCGTCATACACTTTGTAAAACAAGAGCCATCAACAATACTCCCCTTGTGGCATTTTCTCAAAACGGGGATAGTCTGGTCCTAAACCCTAAACCCTAAAACCCTAAACCCTAAGCCTAGTCTAACCTAGGATGGTAGCTACTTGAGCTATTCTAAACTCCGAATATCCCTCTGAATAACCCCTATCATGCTCCCCTGTAAAATCCTCTATAAAAACACCCTTTACGGAGTTTAGACTACAGCTCATTTGGACATCTATTTCATACCATCTGAAACCGACGAAATCCCTCAAGCGGTGGAACATCCTAAGCTCAAAGCCTGAACCTAGGTTTAGGGGTTGAAGGTTTGGGCTTTCGGGTTAAGGGTTTAGGGATACGGCCGTTGAGGGTTCTTGGTTTAGGGTCAAAGGTCTAAGGTTAAAGATTTCGGGTTAGCTTCAGGGTTTCGAATTTAAGGTTTGGGTTTGGGGCTGAGAGTTTTGGTCGTCAGCGCGCAAAGCCCTCAACCTCAGACCCTTGACCCTGCGAGGAGACCTGTCACGTAAGTGCCGCATGGATATTTGATGTCTGCAGAATTTTCATAGGGATTCATGGGGGAATCCGCCCGGACGCTTCCTCAGTCGTGTATGAGAAGGCGCAACAAATCTTGTCTCAAACAGTTTAGGTCTTCGGGTGGAGGGCTGCAGCAACTGGAACTCCCTAAAACCCTAAACCCCAAGCATTTTCGGGCTTTGGGCTTAGTATTTAGGGTTTAGGGTTTAGCGTTCAGGGTTTAGGGTGGGATTCAGGGTTCTAGAACCTGTGGCTTTCAGTAATGCAGACCCGTGATGAATAAACCCCCTCCTACTAAGGGCCTTAGTATTAGGATCCCTAGTATCATCCCTTTAAGGGGATGGGACTCAGGCTATCGACTGAAAGAAAGCCTTCCGAGCGCTTCCCTTCAAAATCTCGGATGCTCGGTTTAAGAGCATTCCCAAGGCGTGTGCGACCGTGTCGGCTCGTCTATCGACCGCGGTTTAATGTTTAAGGTGAAGGGTGTAGGGACTTCTCGTTTGGGATCCCAATGGTTAGTACAAAATGGAGTGGCCCTTGCCTTAGCCGCCAACAAAACATAAACACTAAATTCGGGATATCAACATGGACCCAGCTTTCTTACCGCTGGTTAGCATGGAATGCAGGAATGGATCCTTCTAGCAGTCCCTAAACTAACCTCAAAACTATAGTAATTTCTCTATTCTTTTCAATGTCTTCATTCCCGGCTAGCCAGAGATAAGCAGAGGGTAGACTTGAGCCATTTTCGTTTTGTGTCGACGGGCTAAAGGCTCCTTGGCGCTTAGGTTTGAGAGTTCAGTATAGTATATTGGGATAATGGAAAATACCATGGAAACTACTATTTAGGGTTTAGGGTTTAGGGTTTAGGGCTTATATTGGGGATAATGGAAAATAAAATGGAAACTACAATAATGGAGAATCAAATGGAAAAGAAAATGGAAAATGAAATGGAAACTGGGATCTTATTTTTACTACTATCGCTATTATTACTTCTATTATTATTCATTTTTTTCAACTTCTTAGTCAGGTTTTACGGCTGCCTGAAGGAATACCTCGTAAGTATTTATATAAGGGATTACTAAGCAGCAGGTAATAGGTTTCTATCGGTTGGGATTCTTAGGTTTAGGGAGTGAGGGATGTCTAGGAAGAGAGGATTCCAAATCAGGCCGCTCATTCCCCGGCGTACACACCACAGCTAGCAGGCAGCGTTGAGGTTGAGCGCTTTTGAAGGCTCGGACGTTTACAATCTGTAGGGCTTATTGATTATTGTAGGCGGGAGTCGAGCATAAACCCTAAACGCCATAGCTCCAAAACAACGCAAACGAGGAGGCCTGCTGGGAGCGCGAGGCCGCTGGGTAATGTTTAGGGTTTACGGCTTATAGCATTAAAGGTAATACTTATACCATCGTAATGATGATAAAAATAAAGAATAATAGAAGTAATAATAGCGATAGTAGCTTAACAAAACAAATGTTTAAGGTGCTCGGTGTTAGGGGGTTTAGAATCCCAGGCTTCGGGTTCTGGGATCTGGGAGTCCAGGGCCTTAGGCGCACGTAGTTGTCAAGCCCATCCACATGTGGGTGATTGTAAGGCGGACAGATCTCGACATGGGATGTTCGTGCATAGGGATGCCCAAAGGCTATCAGACCACAAACCCCAAAGCCTAAACCTAAACCTGAACAGGCCTAAGTGCTTCAATATTCTGGGCTTAGCTCTCACGGCCTCAATTCACGTCAAGGGATCGCCTGCGGTAAATGAAGCGTCGGTCCTCCACGAACATTGGGCAAACGGACCTCTCTGACAAATCAGTATAGCTTGAGTCCTAATGCGGTGCATCTCGTGGCTGAACCAAACAAAATGATCGTCTTCATAAGGAAGACTATGTCTTGAAAGGCTATCTTAACCTTACTGATGCTCAAGCGGGAATGGGGAGTGAATGCAGGTATCATAGTAGGGGTATACATTGGGGCTTTGTAGGGATGATTATAAGTTATAAGGATCCACTCCCCCGTTTTCCCTCTAAGCACCAGTTAGACTACCTTAACGAGAGGAATTCGGTATCCCCTACAATCAGCCAACTGTTCTGGTCGTATGACAGCTATTAGAGCCTGATTTGTGGTGTTGAGGCTTCAAAAACCCTCTGATTATCTACATTTACGGCAGCACAAGCAGGAAAGAAGAGCGATCAGTGCGATTACAAGACTACTCATGAAGCCAGCGCCCTAGAAGAGCAGACATATCCTGGCTCCTGGAAAACCCCAAAGACCAAGCTTTCAACGCTGAAACCCTCAAAGCCTAAAACCCTGAGCCCTGCAAGAAAACACAAGCTGAAATCACAAACCCTCTTTACAACCTTAAAGGCCCGGTGCCCTGTCGCGGAACTGAGGCCTCAGCATGCCAAGCTTAGAAGAGGCTGGTTCCTTGCTGTGCCAGGACACCTCTTCCTGCCCTTGATGGGTTTAGGGTTTAGGGTTTTGATGGAGTATTGCTCGTATTTTCCAGAGTAGGTGAGTACATTACGACACACTAATGCTATCTATGATATCAAATATAAGAGACTATAGGACTACAGGATACTATATGGTCATGACTGGGGGTTTTTCCTTCCCTGTAATACTCATGCACCCTTCTATACTGGACCTATTGCCACTATCTATGAGTCTGTCTACTTCAGGATGAAAGATCCTCGAAATCCTGAAGCTCCACCCGGCTGCTCCGCGACGCAAACGACTGAAAACCCCTAACTCATGGGCCAACACAGGGTAATTTAGAATAAGGCCATGTTGGTACTAGCCCCTAGATAAACGGGTGAGGTCGGGTGAGGTGGCTTTAAATTGCCCAGCTAACAAGTCCAGACTCTAAACCCTGAAGCTACTGGTCTACCTCGGGAGCCTCATTCGCCTTCACATGCCATACGCAAAGGTCGGGAAGAATCTGGGGGCTGTGTTGCCCCCTAAACACAGGAATAGTGAGGTCACAGTTAAGGGTCTTCGGGTCTGGGGCTTAGGAATAGGAATTGGGGTGCAGGGTTAGTAGTTCGAAGGAGGAACCCAGAACCCCAAATGGAAAACCATGAGTTCCAATCCCTCAAATGGTCCTAGACCATAAAACCCTAATCCCCTAAACCCTAAGCCGCTATCACCAAACCGGTCACCTTGCACAGTCCTGCCACGTCCTCACCCCAAACCCACTAAGTAGGCCAACTGGGGTTGCCATGTGGCTAAAAGGGAACATTTTAAGTATGCTTACTCCCAAGACGACGCTGAATGTTTAGCGATGGCACCTCTGACGGCTCTGAGAAACTGCTAGTGCCAAAGTTGGGAATCCTAAGCCCCAAACCGATGGTTTTAAGGTTAGGGCTTAGAAGCCTGAATAATCAGGAATAGTATTGCTTCATACCCGTTGTAAACTTATAGCACGACATATCCCAAACATCAACAAGTCTCGGCATTCAAGGCCCCTGAAAGACTAGTGCACCACCTCAGCCTGAAAAGACTCATGGCTCTAAATTAGGATACTATTGAAAACTGTATTTGTGCATTCCTTGTTGGGTTTTTGTCGAAGCAAGAAACCAAATTCGTGTTCAACAACGACTCAATAGATTGCCCTGTAGTCAGTACTGCTTCACCTGCAGTCCTGGAGGGAACATCTTCCCTTGCGGACAAGACGGGGGACAATCACGTGGTTCATCCATCTGCAGAAGGGCACGTAGAAGGATGCCAACAGCACAGCCTCATGCACAAGCGGCGGCTCGCCAAAGAACAAGTAGTCGGCTGTCCTAATTGAGGTGCTGTGAGCTTGTTGAGTTAGTACATATTCTCAGCCTGTCATGAAGCTATCGGAAATTGTGGAGTGGTTGCCCTTTTTCTGGCTGGTGGCGTTGGAGGTATTGACCATGCCGTTGTCGTTTGGGGGGTGGGTGGAAGGCTGGGTGGCTGGCTGGCTGGTTGGTTGGTTAGTTGGTTGGTTGCTTTGCGTTCTTCTCCTCGTCATCGTCGTAGTCCTCGTCCTCCTCGTCCTCGTCCTCCTCCTCCTCCTCCTCATCGGCGTCGTCGTCGGCGGTGGCAGCGCCGATGGTGGTTGGTGGCAGCGGCGGCGGCGCTAGTGCTGGCGCTAGCGCCGGTGCCGGTGCTGGTGTTGGCTGCGACAGTAATGCCGGTTGGACTCTAGTTTATTTGTTGTGTGGGCTTTTGATATCAGGGCCATGTCGTTGGGGACCCAACATCGAGGCATATGTGTTCAAAGTTCCAGGCTCAAAGTTCGGAGTTATCGAAGCCCCTGGAAACAGCTGAGCAGTTCTTAGGCGTCAGGTTTTCCTTTTCGGGGTGCCGACTTCAGGGTTTACTTTCTTCACCAGGACATTAAGGATTCTGGATCGAGCACGCCCACGTTGCCGGTTGAAATACGGCGGATGATGGAAGAAAACCTGCGCGACCCCGAAAATCCACCATCATTTGGACTTTTGGTGGTGCACTATTTCCTCCATCAATAAAGGTTGGAAACGTCTCACCAAACTCGGATCAGCTCTGGCAAAGCTTGCCTGAGCAGATAAGTGTCAGAAATTCCAACCCAGATGCTGCAACAGCGATATCTGCAGCCCAGCCAGATGCAGTAAATTTCCAAATCAGGACAACAACATTGAACACTCAAAACCGGTAAAGCGTGCACGAAGGAAACCTGCAAACCCTAAATCTTAACTCTGCAAGCAGATAGCATGAACAACTCAAAGCGGGAACCACGTTGAAAACCACCAACGTGGGAATTTGATGCTTTTAGTTCCCAACCCTACGCCCCTAGACCCTAAACCCTAAATTGTAAACCTTACATCATCATTGCAATCAGATGATAGGACGGGCCTTACCAGTGCATGGGGAACTCGAAAGCAAGTCAGACAGTGCGAGAACAGTCTGCGGTTGAAGGTTTAGGGTTTTTGGTTGAGGGTTTAGGGTTTAGGGGTTTAGGGTGTAAGGTTTACCCTAAATCTGAAAGCCCGTAACTCCGAAACTTTAGCCCTTGAACTCCTAGGCCCCTAGGCCTTTCAGACTTAACCCTAGATTATCACCCCATACCACACGAGCCCGTATAAAACCCTCGATGATATCAGGAACCCAGTAGAGCCTCATGACCCCTTTCAAAGGGACCTAAACACCGCCTGCGTAGCCATACAACCAGAAATAGGCGACATGGTTCTTCCCAAACTGTTTAGAGTTCAGGGTACCACTTTTCAAAGTTTGGCATCCTTACCTGGAAGGGCTTGTTTTGGGAACAACCGCTTCATTTCTCGTTGCTTGATGTTTTGAAAAGACCTAATGCGAACTACACCCAACACATCCCCAAATGAGCTATGGTCTACACTCCTAGTATCCCCCTTAATATCCCCCATAATCGTCCCCTATATAGCGCCCTCTAAGGACTTTAGACTATAGCCCAATTGACTCTCCTTCATCCTGTACAGCTCTCCACAATCCCTGAAACCCCTTTTGAAGAGACCTAACCCTGCACCATAATTAAACCCTAAACAACCTTAAACCCTAACCTGAAACCCCTAAACCCTAAACCCGCTGAAACCATAACCTGAAACCCCTAAACCCTAAACCCGCTGAAACCCTAACCTGAAACCCCTAAACCCTAAACCCGCTGAAACCCTAACCTGAACCCCCTAAACCCTAAACCCGCTGAAACCCTAACCTGAAACCCCTGAAACTCTAAACAACCTTAAACCCTAACCTGAAACCCCTGAAACCCTAAACAACCTTAAACCCTAACCTGAAGCCCCTAAACCCTAAACCCTAATCCCAACCGTCGGCCGGAGATGTGGCATGCAGCGATTTTAGAAACCATCCCGGAGGGCCCCGCATTGGCTCCCCCACCTGAACGCTTTGTGGTTTATTATAATAAGATGCCCATGTACCCCATATTCTATCTACTTAAGGAGGACTATAACCCGAACATATACCCTTACATATTATAGTAGTTTCCAATGTCTTTTCCTTTATCCCTGGTTTGGGGTGTAGAGTTTGGGGTTTATTGGTTTAGGGTTTAGGGCTCATGGCAGCTGGAGCTGAAGGCTTTGGTTTTACGAAGTCCGATGATCCTGACTTTCGCGTATATCCAGGAGCATTTCCTCCTAGTGAAGCTGCTAAGGGTGCAACTTTGCGTATTCTTGCTTTGGGGGGGGGGGTCTGGGCCCCTGAACCCTGAACCTAGGGCGTATCGACCCAGGGCTGCCTGAACTTAAGCCCTGAAGCCCTACACACACAGCTGAAGTGCAATTGGAGGCTACATACTGTAGGGTTTAGGGTTTAGGGTACTTCATCAGCTTCACTCGAAGACTTTGAGTTTGTGCCCTTTGTAACCCTAAACCCCATGATTACAACCTTAGGTTTGCGGTCCCAAACAGCCTTTCAAGGGCCATGTCCCTATGCTTCGAAACACCCGAACGGTATAACTCCTTGCTTCACATTCTCAATGGCATTTCGGAGTACATGAGGCTGGTAGCGAATGAACATCCAAAAGGCAAGCATCAAATTCACTCTTCTCAGCTAAATGAAAATGGGCCCGGCCATTTAGGGCTTAGGGTTTGGGTGTATGCTTTGGGGGTTAGAGGCTTCTTCCCAAGAGTCGGTCACCACAGCGGGGCCCTTCCTTCACATAACGCATAGCTGAGTACGCCTTTCAGCTCGCAAAACCCGGCCCATTTGCACAGGAGAAGGCGCATGATACAGGACCCTAAATGAACAGAAGAGGGTTTCGCGGAGTCTTGAGGCGGTTCGATCATATTGGCTAGGTTCCCCAGTAACCCCTGAATTATAAGGGTGCCATTTTTCCTAATGTTCAACTCTAACCAGAAAATAAAACAGAAAAAAGGATACTACTGGGGCAACTTGTGGGAGCTCGCGTTACCGTTGCTGGAGGGCCGCTCAGCTACTGTAACTCCCAGAGCTTTAGGGACCTAAGGTGGCGCAAGAGTCCCTCCATTCATCTTCTGCGAGGGTGATGAAGTAATACGGATACGGCTGATGGAGGAACCTAGACTCATAGATCCTCGGCCCTAAACCCTACACCCTAAATCGCTTTCTGAAGAAAACCGAAGGCAACCCTGGCCAGGTAAACAGCATGGTTCGCCACCTAAACCCTAGATCCTAAGTCCTCAACCAGGAACCCTAAACCCTAAACGTCACAAACCCACATTAACTCACACTCCCGCTGCGCAAATGACGCTCCAGTGCCCATAAAACGGTACGAAACCGCCAGGGGCAAAACTACCGCATGGAAAGATACGGCCAGGAAGCCCACCGCCCCTTTTTAGGGTTCAGGGAATAACAATGCTGATCACAATATCAAGGTGAAACCCCAAAAAAGTTAGGCAAATAGTAGCAATATTATTAACTCCATGAGATTTAGGATTTGAGCAAACTACTACATACAAAGAAATATCTCTGAAGCCTACTTCGAGGTCCGGGGACGCTTTGAACTAGGGTTACAAGTGGAATAACTAGGGCTTAGGGCCTAGGATTTAGGTTTTAGGGTTGAGGGTTCAGGGTGGAATTATTGTGGTTACCAGGCCTTCTAACTTCTTCGGGGCACAGTGACCCTTACCCATTAAGGAAGAACCTCGAAGCAGAAAGCCCACGAGCCGTTAGGCAAGGAAGAGGGCTCAGATCACCCTAGGATTTAAAGGCCATTCGTGACGATTCCTTTGTTCAGAGGCTTTGGGCTCCCTAGGAGACGGAGGTACAAAAATTGAAGGTGGTTCGGGCAGGACTTGCTCATGCCAACTACACTGAAACCAGCAGCCTGAACAAATTCTCTTAGCAGCTAGCATTCGATGAAGGCCTCTCCAATACTGCAGGGGTCTAGATATTTACCCATATGAACTACAGTCTAAACTCCTGGTATCCCACTTAATAACCCCTGTGGTAGTCCCCTATACAAACCCCTATAACCCCCTATAAGGAGTTTAGACTGTAGCTCATATCACGTTGAGGTCTATTTGAGGTGTCCTATACTATGATGATACATGGACCCTACGATCATGCCATTGGTCATCATGTGGCGAGGGAGTAGAATGTTGACCCCAAACAGGGAACGCCAAGAACACAGTAGGAATATAATTAGGAACATACCTACCAGGTCCTTGTGTTCTTACTATATTCCCACTATATTCTTGGGGGTCCCTTTTTGGGGTGCTCTTTTTACTCCCCTTAGATTTATGCGTTTACAGTAATGTCTGCTTCTTACCTAAACCCTAACCCCCAAACCTACATGCGCCAAGCCTGCCCTTCTAGTCCGCACAGCGGGAATGTGACATGGACATTTGTCAAAAAGGGTTCCCCGTAGGATTGGGAAACCACCACATAACACTTTCCAGACTGATTACTGGTGCGCCCTCTTCAGGGCGGCGAGAGATTCTGAAACCTGCAAACGCCCGTCGTTGCCAGGTGCCAGATTCATGTGAAGAGCTGAAGGCTCCGTCTACTTAAATCTAACCCGAAATTCTTATATAACCCTAAACCCAAAATGGCAGTTTCCGTGTTCTTTTCCATTATTTCTATATAACCCCTGTATTAGCCTTAAAGTCAAAGGGAGCCCCCAACAGCAGGAACCCCCAAATGCAATAGCAAGCTACCTAAAGCCTAAACCCTACATAACCCATTACAATAACTTCCATTTTCTTTTCCAGTATCTCCATATAACCCCAATATATACCCTAAAACCATATATGACCCCCCTATATAATCCCAGTTTCCATTTCATTTTCCATTTTCTTTTCCATTTGATTCTCCATTATAGTAACCATATAACCCCAATATAACCCTAAGATTACCCTAAACCCTAAAAGCACTAGGAAGCGGTGGTGCTGGGAAGTGGAGCTCCATGCAAGGAGCCCTTTAAAAAGGTCATACAAGGGTTTATATAGGATTATATACAGATATATTATAGGGTTTAGGGATTGGGCCTTAGGGTTTGGACTTTGAATCTAGGGTTCAGAGTTTAGGGTTTAGGGTTTTTGGGGCTCAGATATCGATGGAAACGAGGCCTTGAACAGCAAACTGGCAGTCATTGTTGTCAGTGAACAATGAGATCAGAATGATTGCTGGGCACTAGCTACTTGACGCCCCAGGCCCTAAGAGCACACCAGCTTGAGAAACAACTGAAAAAGATCGTCTTGTCATGAGCTGCCGACTGATATTGGCACAACTATCCTCAAGGACTTGGGAGTCCCTCAGAATGTGTTTAGTACATGTTTGGGGCTGATCAAAAGTCCATTCGAGATAGTTTCCAGAAATAGGGGGACCCCTTACATACCCCAGCATACTCTAATCCTGATTATGGCGACCCCCCAAAAGGCACCCAATTTTTTTGGAAGAAAAGCCTAAACACTACAAAGCACGATGTCTCCCTATATAACCTTATAATTACCTTATTGGTGTCTCCTAATTTTGGAAACACTGTTTTAGGTGCGGGGTAATCACGGAATGACCGCTCGAAGTACACCGGTTTAGGCCTTCAGGACCCCAATCCACAAACCCCTAAACTTTAAACCCTAAAAAGCTAGACCTGAATCTCAAAACACCGGCCTTAGAGAAACCACGCAGATGGCTGAATCCAGCTTTTTAGGGTTCAGGGTTTAGGGTTTATGTGGTCTCTTTATCTTCACTCTATATTGGCTAATACAGCTCCTATATACCATAGTAAGGATTCCTCTGATACCCCTGAACCCTAGACCCTAAACTGTTTAAATGCACTAGCATCCTGTCGAATGGACAGGCACAGAACCTAGTTGCTGAGCTTCCTGGCCCAAAAAAGACCAACCTCTTTACTTACCATCATCCAACTAACGTTTGGGGTTTAGGGTTGTGGTTTAAGTATGAGAAGACAATGTGGACTCCAAGGGGTACCCTAAACCCTAAACCCCAAACCCCTAAGGTCGGCTCATGACTCGGACCAGCCTCAGCTTATTCAAATGCAGCAGGGCATTCCGTCGATACAATGAGCAGGGGACATCTTGCAGGATGAGGCTGCATGGGGTTTAGGGTTTAGGGCTTAGGGTTTAGGGTTTAGCATTTAGGGTTTAGGGCTAAGGGATTGGGAGGAAGAATGGTGGAGAAGAGAATGGAGTACAAATGGAAGCTTGAGTGGAAACCCAGTTTGTATAGGGGCGTATAGGGGTTAGCGGAAAGCCTACATGCTTAGAATAAGGATTTTGGAGAAGTTTAGGTTTTAGGGTTCAGGGGGCTAGGGCTTAGAGATAAGGACAGTTTCAGGAGGGGAGTTACCCTAGGGTTCAGGGTGGTTTAGGGGTGATGGGGTTAGCGGAGGTAAATGGGGTTATGAAGACTTTGGTAGGGGTAGATGAGGCTTTTGTAAAGCACCCTCTCGGGAACTCCCTTCCTGTAGCTGCCTTTGCAAAAACAAATTTCAGGCAAGCCAACCGGCTAAGGAAAAGGGTTTAAGGTTTAGGGTATTGGCTCACACAGAATTGTCACCAAATATGAATCCTTTGAAGATAGACACCACCAACAGCCTCTACCTTCCATGTTCTTTTGCATGTGATTCACGATTTGGAGGGTAATATGGGACCTCAGACCCTAAAATGCAGCTCTTCGTTGCCCATGCTGGGGCGCCTGTTCAACTCTGTGCGGGCCTCTCTACCCTCACTAAAAGAATGCTGGTTTATGGTTTAGGGTTTTAGGGCTTACCCCTAGACCCGTTTGGGGAATTGCCAAATATGATGCTAAGGACTGCTCTAAATCATGGGTTGCCCTACCCCCCACCCGTACAACCCCCTAGGTTCATCCCTTGATTGAAGGTTTTTTAAGGATAATTAGGCCGGGTAGTATAGAGGGGGGTAGTAGTGCCGGGCAACCCTAAACCCTAAAATATGCCATCTGCAAAAACATGCTGCATCCCAAAAAGACCGCCAGCACGAAACACAGGGAAGGCCACCTTCTCCAAATTCGGGTTTAGGGTTTCAGAAGCCTACCGCTGACACTAAAAAACCTGAATGGTGTTCGGGGTTTAGGATTAGGGTTTAAGCCCGCCCTTCTGCTGATATGTAGAGGTGTTTAGGGGAATGTAAGGGTTGTATAGGATTTAGGGATATGACCCCCGCAGGGGAGAATCAATTGGAACATGAAATCGAAACTGGGATTATATAGGGCTTGATAGGGGTTGATATTAAACATCATGCATGCCCTTACGATACTATAGTACCATACTTGCCTCATTTTGAGGTGTTGATCATCATGCAGGGTTTGCATTCTCCACCGTATCATTTCGAAAAAGGGTCGGCTTACATCTATGAAGCCCTAATATACCATAATCTACTATAATATACTATAATAGACCATGATATATCCCAAATCGCACCCGGCCTGTCTCTGCACTGCTCTTCTGTAAGTGGCGTCGCCAGCCAGTCACCTGTTGGACTGCTGGCGAAAGCCCTTGGTTGTCAAGCTGAACCGAGAGAACCCCTTAAATGGGACCGGGATCCACGCGAAACTCCTTCCAAGCTAGGCACCCTAAGCCCTAAGCCCTAGACATCCTATACCTGCGTGGTCTTGGCATATTGGGCTCCCTGTTTGCAGGTCAGCCAGCCAAAAGCTGAGTAGCACTGTTCGGATAATCAGGGCACCCCGAAGGGAAGCAGGGTCTTGCTGCAATGGCCGGACGCTGTTGTGTCCTAATCTACGGTTTGAAGTTTGTTTCCCCTAACATGGGCCCTTAGGCCTTTTAGGGGGGATTCTAGGGACCCTTAAAAATGCATATGAGCTATAGTCTAAACTCCCTAAAGTGGGTTATATAGGGGGTTATATAGGGGACTACTATAGGGGGTATTAAGGGGGATACTAGGAGTTTAGACAGCAGCTCATATAGGGTATATAGTAGGTATATTACCAGGATCCCAGGTTCAAGGGCCCTTGGACCTAATCTAGGTCCATTTAAATAGGTATAAGCCAAAAAGACGAGTGTGGTGAGCAGTGGTGAGCAGTGGATATTAAAACATCATACTAGTTCTAATGGACGGTTGTGAACTGCTGTGTTCCTTACCTAGGCCTCAGGAGTTGAATAGAGTTTAGGGTTTAGGATTGAGGATTTTGCGTTTACGGTGTACAGAAGTACGCCATCAATCGAATTCACTGATGCAAAACATTTTTGCGACTCTTCTGCCGACCATGGCGTGAAAGCAAAATGAACTTGCCCTGAAGCCCTAAACCCTTAACCCTAAATCCCACAAACCCGAAACCAAGGTAGCGTTGTAGGACTCACTCCTCCTCCTGGTGACCCTAAACCCTCACCCTAAGCCGCGACGATAAAAACCAAAAAAAAACTCCAAAGACGCTGCTGTCCTTTGGATATGGGATGTGGGATTCCTGTGGGTGATGCTTAAAAAAGCTACATATCCTTCGGGACACTTTTGCTGAGAACAAAAACGCAACCTTCATCTCTGCACACCATACATATACGTATGGTAGTTTCCCTAAATTACTGTTCCCAAAATGGGGGAAATTTATATAGGGCCCCTTATTATAATGGGAACCCAAATATAGGACCCCGTATTATAGGGAATTTAGGCCAATACCCATATATAGATGCATACTATATACTAGGGTTTAGGGTTGACAGTTTGGGGTAGATGTGTTCCGATAACCCCTAACCTAAACCCTGAACCGTGAACACCCTTGAATGGACCTAGCCCACAACACCATGTTAGTGTGATGGGATCTGGATGTACTCAGGTTGTAGCCGTCGACTCCCCGCTTTCGGCTTAAGGATTTGGGGTTTAGGGATTCAGGGGTTTAGGGTGGTGTAGGGCTTAGGATCCCATGAAAACACATCCCGAAATACAATCACCCTCTTGGAAGGTCTTCCCACAAGTGACCTGCAGCATCGCAAAACAAAACAGCCCTAAACCCCAAACTCAACTCGAACGTTACTCTCAAAGAGTCCTGCATCGTTATCTCTAAACGTGACACCAATTGGTCCTCTTATGAACTCTACGTTACATGCAGTAAGGTGTTTACAACGGCTTCTGGTGAATGCAAAATGTGCTTCCCCTGCAAGATTGGCGCCCAGATGGAAAGACCGTTTATAGAAGCCCTGTTACGTAGACAGGTGCTGCGCCCATCCCAGACTAGAAATCCTACAAATTTGTGTGCTCCTGTAGGATCTCTCCAACAAGAAAGGAAAACACCTAGACCCTAAAACTCCGCGATCCAAGGCAGGAAGACAAGCTATTGCCCTGCCCGACGCAAGCACGGCTCCGGGAAGGAGCCGGGAAAGCGCATTGCATAGGCTTTTCCAGCCTGTGGAAATACATATGCGGCGCTTGCTTGGCCGGATGGGCCCCAACGTTTGGCAAGTAGAAGCTTGTCCGGAGAATGGACCTACTGTACTTGTTCTAAACAAGGTGGTTTTGGGTAATTCATAAGGACCTTTCTGAGGTGCACATAATAGGGATGATAGTAGTTGTGGAGCCATATTGAGGCACCTCTATTCATGGACCCGACTCCTATTTGATGCTTGGCTCTTGCATTCCTCACACGGAAACTGCGATCAAAACGCGCACCAGGATTCAGAGCAATAACTTATTCAGCGCCTGCTGCTAACGCATTCTGTAGAAACCTATATAATTACGAACATTCTGGCCCCTGCAGTCCTTCTTAGTTTCTAGCATAGGGTACCTCACAAAAAGTCCCTATAATATGGGTACTTAATAAAGCCCCTATAGTACAACATTTGGCTGTTTAGCCCGGGAATTTTGGTGCCATGGCTGAACACTCAAGCCTCACTTGAAGATCCCCTAAACCCTAAACCCTAAACACCATGTATCTAAGGGAGGCAGGTACTACGGAACCTTGGGCGCCCCTAGACTTTAAACCCTAAACAGTATTGGGGATTCTTAAGCTACCCATCCACCTTGAACCACCCCTTGAAGGTACCAGACCCCCAAAAGGATCTAAAAATTAGATCCTTTAGAACCATAGGGGGAATTATGTAAGGATTATATAGGGGTTATAATGGGTCTATATAGGGGATCTAATTTTTAGATCCTCCCAGGGGTCTGGGATATATGGCAGGCAGTCATGATGTGATTCTAATCACGGTTATATAACAGGACCCCCAACTTGTTGAACCCCCCCCTTCTACGGAGGTTCTGACTAAATATCCGAAACCTCCGAGCAGCAATAATGTGTCGAACTCAGGGTTGAGTTTTTAATTTGGGTGCACAGTCTAGAGCCCATTATGGTTGTAGGTTCCTTGCATCATACGGTATAGGGTACCTCAACTAGACCTTAACACTGGGATGCTGTTCAGGAACTCAAAATGAATTATCGGAAAAAAAGGAAAGGAAACTCTGTCATTTCCTATCTGCCCATATTGTGGCAACTCAATTTAAATGCCCCAACAGCAACCTCAAAAAATGATACCCTGTAGTAAATGCATGAAGCTCGGGACTCGGGCTGCACGGATTAGGCTACTGCAGAATGTCGGGACCCTAGACCCTAAACTCTAAACCCCAAACATGTTTAGGGTTACTTTTAGGGTTTA
>CAJNIZ010046464.1:12819-25052 GCA_905231905.1 Symbiodinium pilosum | reverse complement strand
TAAACCCTAAACCTAGGAACCCCAGTGGTACCCTTTTACCCTTTTTGGGTTCTGGGTTCCCATATATAATATACCAACAGAAAAAAGGGTACCCTTATTGTAATATGGTTACTGGGCTACCAAGAAGCCTAGTGCCCTAGCTTCAGCTTCGAGTCTAGAACCTCAAGGCTCAGGTACCCTCTAATCAACCACATGCTGCCCCCAAACTTGGGCTACAACTACACTCATTACACCCTAAGCCTCAAACCCTACAAAATTCCCAAGTACTCTAAACTCTAAACGTGAAATTGCACTTGGATCCTTAGGGAAAGCTATCAGGCCCCAGCGTTTGCTGCTGCCATCCGTGCCGTCAGCGAGAAGGTGAGAGGGCAGTGGTACAGCCGGCCCGCTTGCAGATTTGTTTAAGGGTTAAGGGTTTAGAGGTTTNNGGGGTTTAGGGGTTTAGGAGTTCAGAGTTTAAGGGTTTAGGATTTAAGGGTTTAGGGTTTAAGGGTTGAAGGGATTAGGGTTTATAGGGTTCTTTGCTGCTGACATAGTCTCTTAGTAGGGAACCAGTCAAGGAGCCAAACACTCCTTAGTAGAGGCTGGTGCGTGCAGAAAGAAGCAAGAAAGTGGTTAGGGTTTAGAGTGTAGAGTTAGGGTTTAGGGGGTCAGGGGACTTAGATAATAGGTTAATAGCCCCCATAACCCATATAGTAACCCTCTTTATCGCTATGCAATAAAGGCAATTCCTGGACCTGTGGACTGGTGCTGGGAAGTTTTGCAGAAACTTACTTGGGTTAGTAGCGAATAAAGGAATACATTTACATGATATATGCATTATAGGGGGGGTAATATTCCCTTCTTCCCCTACTAACCCTACACCGTAAAAAATAGATCCTAAATCCTAAACTAAACCCTAAACCCTAACCACCAGCAAGGTAAGGGGGTTAGAAAACTGTTGCCCGGAAAGCCTGATTTGATAAGACCAGGCAATTTCGGGTTCGAGGCTGTAAATAGGCACTCTAAGGGGTTTAGGGCTTGGGATGGAATGTTATTGTCGTTTCAAATCAGGTATAATTAGGATGCCAAGCGGGGTCAACAATTTTGAGAACTACCGCAGATTTGCTTAGCGCTTGCGAGGCCGCGCGCGCTCCTATTCTTAGGCAGTATGAAGGACCGGGCGCTGCCTGCCACTTTGGGTTCTGACCTGACTGGACATAGGGATTAGGGCTTGGGGCTTTAAACGTCAACCTCTCCCTGCATGAAATGGAGGCAGCAATCTATTTCCAGCAATTGCTTGTTGTGTTTTGGGAGCTTGCATGACCCTGGCTTGAGCTTAGCGTTCAGACTGATGCTTAGGGTTTGCGGTTCAGGGTTCCCATCACATGTTCCATTTAGATGCAGGTCTCAACAGTTGCTTTTCAACACATGGATTCTTCTTGCAAGGCTTCCCAGGGAATCGTTGTTCATTGAATTAAACGTAAGAAGGGTTTAGGGTTTAGGGTAAGTACTATCGTGACTATCTCAGTGGCATCATAAGGAGATGTTTGAATGAGGGCCCTTCCTTACATTCTGTCATGAGCTTAGTAAATGAGGTGGAGAGTGCCAATCCTGCTTCCAGTTGTTCAGAGGGCTTGGCATTGAGACACCTCAAGAAGCAGCTTCTCAAAAAACCTTGTCGAACCCCTAAGAATAGGAACGCCAGAATCCCATGATCTCCACCACATCGGAGCTATGGGTTATTTAGGGGATTATATAGGGGCTATTCTAGGGCTTATGAAGGGGGAGGAACTGGCACAAAATTGGAGACCTCAGATGCTTGGTTTTGGTTGTTGGATTGCATGAACTGAGCCTTGGGGTTCATGGTTTTAATTCGGCTTGAAAGTTGGGTTCAGTTAGGCTTCAGGGTTTGAGGTTGTGTCCTTGCGGCTTAGAAGAAGGCGACTTGACCCTGGCCGCTTTTTTCTTCTGAAAGCCCGGACAAGAACTCGCCACACATGAGACGAATGCGGATCATGAAACTTCCTATTAGCACGACTTGCCATTTCTATTTGAAGATGAGCTGCCGCCAATGTTCCACTGTCAGATTTACGTACATGATACTGGTGAACCCTCTGCATCCTAAATGTCTGGAACCCCACTTGGAGTGTCAGGGCTTGAATAGCTTCTTACCCTTAATCCCTGCATAACCGTTATAAAGCCAAAAACATCAACTTCTAAAGGGCCCCCAAACCTACCCTAGCTGTGAGGAGCGAGAGATTGTGCCTGACTCAGCGACCTTCCAGTGGGCCATGGCCGGCTGCGCCAAGGACTGCTGAGGTTGTAATCAGGGCATCAGGTAGTTGCCATACATGTGGGGACCCGACGATAATCCTTCTTATGGGGACCATGGTACCCCTAATTTTTAGAAACCCCAATCTGGAGCGTACGATTTACAGTGTAACCCTGGGCCTTACACTGCTTCCTGCAGTGAAAAATCTGTCCTTGGCGGTAGCAGTGCAGAAAGCAGGGACACTTCGAACCCTAAACCCTGAATCTAAACCGTGTGGAACTGTTTAAGCTTTACGGCCCAAAGTAGGCATGACTTTCCCTAAGGGTCCAAGGACCCAAATAAAAGGGTTTCAGGGCCCAAATACCAGAAAACTAGTGGTATTTTGGCCCTGAAACCCTATTTTTGGGGTCCTTGGACCCTCAGGGTTTCGGACTTGTAGCTGCAGGCTAAGGATGGTACAGTTCGAGGAATGCTCGGTCGCCCTCTTCTCATGTCAAACTTGGGGTTTAGCGTGTGAGGGTTTTGGGGGGTTTAGCAGTTTAGGGTTTTAAAGATTTAGGGTTTAGGGTTTTACGCGCTTAGGGTTTAGAGCCATGTTTGTCTCTTTCTGCAATACTGCACGTCTTGCCCCTTCACATGATGAATAAGCTGGATGAACATCGCATTTTGGAATAAGCCGTGCGGATATGTAGGGGGAAGAGAATTTGCAGCAAAAGGAACCCCAGCTGCGGGGTAGAAAAGCTGTAGGTAATCAGGGCTACAGGTAGGATTTGGGACGAGTGTGATATATGCTGTAGGGAACTCGATCAACTGTTAGCCGTATCCTAGTTGAAGTCTTCGACGGGTGAGTTTACAAAAAATCGGGCTTTCTTGCCTTGCAGTATTGTACGTGGTATTGCAGATGGTTAACCACATCAGGGGGAAGTGATATCAAGCGATGAGAACGTCAACTAATTCTGTTTCATGTCCTGCTGTCAGACCCAACCCTAAACTTCCCTACGGTCTGGAAAAGGAGAACAAGAACTGCCTCAAAATGGTTATATCGGGGTCATATGGGTATAATGGAAAATATAATGGAAATTACCATATTATATTGGGATAAATAATATGGGGTTATACAGGATTTCGAGCTTTTGAATCCTGCGGCTCCAAGTTCATGAAAAATGCCTTTGGGGGGCTATAAAATCCATCCAAAAGTACCTGCTTCGGCTACATTGGTCTCCTTCGGAATTGTTCTAGTTCAGCCAGGTGGGTGAACAGCTTAAACCTTCTACACTTCAGGAGAAAGAAGCCTGCTTGGAGGGTGGGAGTGCCTTAGCACTTGGGCTGTAACCTGTATAACCTGCATAACCCTAGACTATCCCCAGTTATGCCCCGATTGACTTGCTTGCTAGGCCTCCCCGACCCTCCCGCTGGCTTTTCTAGGATGGCATGAGAAGTGGCGGTATACACTTAGGCCCCAAAGCACCCTAAACCTAAACCCTAACACAGGAACCCCTTGGGGCCCCAAGTACATACTTCATACTTACCTGGACCCTTCAGTGGGCATTTAGGACGACTTAACCCCACCTCACTTCAAATGGTGCTTTAGGGTTAGCAGTTCAGGTTCTGTGTAGAAGACAATCCCACATTGGCTTACTTTCAGGCCCTGGAAGAATTTTTTAACCCTAAGCCTTATAAACCCTAACCCAATTCAAGCCTTTGCATACGCCTATATTATTTAAGGGCTTGCGCCGCTGCCGCCGACCCCGGCATGAGGGGGCCGGGGCGGCGGCCGATCTGGAAGAAACCGCGACTTCCAATCCATCTCTGCAGTCTGCAGGTGTGGCTCTAAGATGCAAGCAGCACGGGGAAGAAAAGGTTCGTAGCAAAGGCACCGCAAAAGTATGAACCTGGAATTGAGCCAGACTGAGATATCACAATTCATATGAGCTGCTGTTGGCATCACCCTGGGATGTTGTTTCAGGTGTTCATGAGAGCCTTGGATCCAAGCACAGTTCACTCTTCGAACTAATGTCGAAGGGATGGAATCGCCAGCGTGATCAGCTGCGGATGTTGCAGCGGCGCACGCGGCGGCAGCAAGCGCTGTCCGGGCTTCGTGCTGCTTTGCGACGTGCGTCCACGCCAGGCGAGGAACAAGGGCTCGCGTCATTGTTACACCCGTCAGTATCTGTTCTTGGTCCGTGAGGAGACATCACCTGGACCCGTCTTCACGCGGCTGGCTTCGCTCGCCGCTTTCTGGCAGAGCATGCCGCATTGGTTGCGCCGCGTCGCGCAGCACTGCAGGACGGGTTCTCGCAGTTAACGATGTCATGAGCAGGCATGGTAGTGGCGGCTCCCAGAGGCTTGACCATCGCAAGGCGGCTTTTTAGCACATCCTAGTGACCAGGCGCAGTATAGGCAGGTGGTCTTGCGCGCATGCCCAGAAGACTTGACTAGATGACTGTGTGAGCAGTTTTAAGTCACCACCAGTTTTACGGGGATTTCACGTGCACTGCTTGCAGTCGCCGCCAGCTGACGATGTGCGGTCTTTCGTGCGACGAGAGTTGGATTTGTACTGTCGCACGGCAGCGCTTCGCGTGCGGCTTCTACGTCTGCAGCGTGCGCCTCTGCTGCGAGAGCACTCGTGTGTCGATTTTTTCTGTCTTGGCTTCAGACCCATTGCTGAGTTCCTATGTGAGTGCGAAGGATGGCGTGCTGCCTCCTTCTTCTGAGCGGATGGCCGCTGCTTTCGGCATTTCGGAGCAGCTTGCGAGCAGCATCATCTTGCGGAAGTGTAACCAGGTAGGTCTTTCATGAAATATTCAAGTGGCATTGGAGGTCCATCTGCCTTGCTTTTTGTATTTTTTTCACCCGACAGGCGTTCAAGATTGCTGATCGCTCGTCGTGGCGTGTCCACGATTTAGTCCAGCAGCCGGTGCGAACGGTTCTCCTGAACCTGGTTTTGTTGCGTGTTGTGTCCCTGACAGAGGCATGTCGCGACTCAGTGTCTGGAAGTGTGAGTGTGTAAGAACATGTAAGAACCTACCATTTGTACGTTATGCTTGCCTATGCGGTCGAAGTTGAACTACTGCCGCCTGAGGCTGCGCACATGTAAAGGAGCGTGTGGCAGAGTTGTGGAGAGTCCCAAGCAGTACGTTGCACAACCCCGAAGTGAGGTTGCTCGCGTTCTGTGTTGCAGGCACGCCATGCGGCATTGCTGCGACATCTTGGGGTGCAGCGCTATATCCGTTGGGGCGCGGTCGACGTTGGCACTCTGCTGTGCGGCGTCCGAAAAGCGGTGGGCACAGCCACAGGTCGTGTACCGTACCGGCAGCCAAGCTGAAAGACGTTAAGTGTGCACTTGCGTGCAGGCGACATGATTCATTCACCTGAGGCCGTTTGGTCACCTGAAGACATGCTCGGAACTCGTGGCTCTCGCCGTGAAGAGCGCTCCGATGTGCTTGAAGGCAGTCAAACTTGTTTTTTAGATATTTTTGATTGCCTGGCTGTGCAGGTCCTGGAAACGGAGACGGATCGGACAGTCATCGATCGCCTGCTTGTCCAGCTCCCCCCCATTTGCGAGGTTTCAGGCGCGAGTTTTGTTGCAGCACTGTTTTTTTTCTACGCCGCTACGAAGGTTCATGGCGATCTTCGTTTACTTCGGAAGGGTCCTCCTATGGCCGTTTTTGTGGGCACGGGCTGTCGCTTCATGAAGAAGAAAGTGGGGCGTCTGAGCTCAGGCGAGGCACTTTGCTTACGTTGTTAATCTGGGCACGCAGCTGTCGTGCGGCAATGTTGGACGAGGTACTTCCATGCCGGCCTCTTGGAGCACAAGTTGTTTCGCCGGGAGCTGCGGTCACTGCGGCTGCCCAGACGCTGTTGGGGTCTGGCCGACAGTGAGCACTGGCTGTGTGAGTACCGGAAGGCATCTTCGGGAGGCTGGATAATTGTTTGTAAGGTCCCAACTCTTGTGATCACAGTCTATTTTCTGCAGCCAATCATCGTGTAGGCTGCGAGGAGTACCAGCCACGCGTGTTCTCCGCGAGGGAGCGCGCGGCTCTTTGCACGGCTTTGCAGTTGCAACGCATCCAGTCAGCATGTGGTAGGTCCTGCAAGTTCATGAGGGCACTTGTGTAGCAGTAGGGCCTTTGGTGGCGCAAGGTGACTCGCTTCCGCACTAACCCGTCTGTCGGTCTCATGGAGTATGATGCCGGGAGTTCAGACGCGCAATGGATATCTGAGCTACAGGCCCGTCGCGTCGGCAGACATGCGTTGCACGAAGTTCCCGCATTTGAAGTCTTGATTCCGTTCGTTGTGTCGCCAGGGAGGCGCGCGCAAAACAGCATGGCATCGTACTTGACGTGGAGGCGTGCCGGTTCGAGCACGGGGTTTTAGGAGGTGTGCGGCAGCACGCATCTGGTGCTTGTAGGTCGTATTTAATTCTGCACAGAGATGTGATGAGTTGGTATGAGGAACATGCTCACAATAGCGCAGTGTTGCGTGGTGTGTCCCTCATAGAGGATGTCGCCCAACGGGCAACGGAGGAGGAGCTCTTGCAGTCGGACCTCAAGGCAAGGCGCGGAGACCTTGTACTTGAAGTCCTCAGGTCGTGCGTTCTCAATGTTTTTTTGGGGTTCTCGGGTTGACGGTTTTGGGTCCTAAATGTTAGGGGATCTAATACGAACGATGATGCCGCAATGCACCACGTTGCTAGTGAGCCAGACATTCAGCACAAGAGGGGACCTAGATGGGACCATAATTGGGGACCAGCTTTCATGATTCATGTCAAGCTCAGAGGGAGTGCGTCGTACAGGGTTTTCTGCGCAATCTCCAATATGCGGTTCCTTGTAAGTGGTTGGTTGGGTAACATAACCATTTAGCGATTGTAGAAGCCTTGACATTGGGCGCGTACTCCATGTATAATTATATATAGGATACGGCACCCGAAAGTAATTTCTAAAGCGTCGGCCTTGAGACGACTTTTTGAGGTGAGTCCTTATATCCTGAACAGGAATCGCTTGCGCGCACTGCGCCCCTGCCATTTCCAGACGAGGTAGGGGCAGAGCAAAATCTTGGCCGCTGTTCATGCAGGTTTAGGGTTTAGGGCTGAGGGTTTAGGGTTTATGGTTTGGGGTTTAGGGCCCAGGGTTTAGGGTTGAAGTCTACTACTACTGCTACTACTACTACTACTACTACTCCTGCTACTATTACTACTACTACTACTACTACTACTTCCACCACCATCACCATCACCACCACCACCTCCACCACCACCACCACCACCACGACCACCACCAGCACCACCACCAATGCAAGGAGCCTGCTGCTCCCCGGAGGAGACGGAAGGACTCCAAGAGGCCGCAAAAGACCCGCTGGAGGGCAAAAAGAAAAGGATTAGGCCCGCCGGTGGGGACGGGAAAACCCCAAGAAGCAACATGCTCATACTATTACTATTACTACCACTACTACTACTACTACTACTACTACTATTACTAGTACTACCACTAGCATCACTACTACTACTACTACTACTACTACTACTACTACTACTACTACTATTTTCGACCATCATTCGGGGCTCCCAAGCCATTTATTGATTATATTTCTTTTCAAGCAGACAAAATATGGAAATGTGGACTATCACAAGACGGGACCCCCAGAACCATATGTTATGTACTCCATGGGGGTTATACTTCCAACAAACTGTGGGGTCTATGCGTGCTGCCGGTGCTCCGTGCAGGCCATGTTTTGCAGAGATCATGGTCTGCTGTTGCTTTGGTTGCTTTTGGTGCTTGTAGGGTGAGGGGGTCTTAGTAAGTTTATAACTTTTGCAATTTATACAGTAACCTTAGCTATCCCCACTTTAGGAAGCACTAGTGCGCGTATATGTTTTAATGAGGGCCTCTTCCAAACAAGGGCGGTGTCAGAGACCATTCCAAATCTTTGTGTCATCGTGGCTTTGTATCCGTGAGCTAAGTGCGCATCTTCCAATTGCGGGGTCCTAGGCAGCGTGTGCAACGTTATCTGCATTGGAAACAACTGCAAAATAGAATTTTATGCGCTATGCCACATTCGGGGTCCGGAAGCTAGCAGGCTGTGGCGAGCGACGCATCGTTGGAAGTGCATGCTGCTGCAGAGGCCAGCCGGTGTATGCCTGTTCCGTGAGTATGTCGTGAGTATGTATTTACTGCAAATTCTGGGTGAAAGGTGTTATTGTGCGGCACGGGCAGCAAGCGTCTGTTAAGAGCGCCGCACATGCTGCACAGTTTCTATGCGCGTATGGAGCGCAGGACGCATTCGCGTGCTGCCTTTCGGCCCCAGCTGAGTGTGGGACGGTGACGGTGAGGGTTTCCTCGGGGTTGTCGGACGCAGATTGAATGAACTGCTGGGCCTGCGGGCAGTGCCATGGCGCTTTCGGTGCTGTTGTCTGCGATGGAGCAGTGTCCAGATGAGGCGTTGCAGGGCGCCTTTGGTGGGACCGACGTGGAGCTTTTTCAAGAGGCGCTGGGGAAGGTCTTGGCTCGACCAGTGTCAGTGCAGAAAGATCGCCGTGGTTGGGTGATGCAGTGTGAAGAGGACGAGATGGCGTCGTTGCGCAAGATTTTCGTCGTGGCGTTGGTGACGGACACTGTCAATGGCGAAGGCTCTGCGCATGGTGCAGAATCGTCTGGGAACGGTTCTGCGCTTTCCGCAGGAAAGCTGGGGGAGGAGTCCGGGCCACGTTGCGCCAATGCCGAGGAGCATGTGCAGTTCAGTGTTCACTTCAACAAGCAACAGCGCTTTCGGACTCGAGCAGACGTCCAGCGGTTGTGGAGTCAGCATGTGTGACTTGGTTGCGTGTTGGTCGTTGCAGCATGACATGTGTGAAACGTGGCAGAAGTTGTGGCAAGCAGGCCACCGAACGGGTGCCTGCGATTTGGGAAGTGCATTCCCCTCCAGGAGGGCTTCTGCTGTCGTGTGGACGTCTACACGACTGCTTGGGATGCATTCTCCGTCGGCTTGAGCACTTTGGGTCGCGTCGTCCGCCACGAGGGAGGCAGTTCGACTCACGAGCAGGCACGGTGGAACAGCATGTGTTGTCGCACATGTGAGCATGTAATCCAGATGCTTCGCTGTTTGTCAGGCTATTGTTTCTCGCAAGCGACGCGCCGCTGATCGGGTCTCCGAGGCATCCAACACAGCTCATCTCCTTGCAACGCTTCTCCCTCAGGGAGGGAAATCCAGCAAGAGGAATCGGACGATAGCTCACCTCGCGGAAAGTCTCGCAGTCAGTGCTCCGGCAGCAGGGAGGGTGGTTTTTGTTCCAGGTTGCACCGCCAGCTTGATCTCGATATGTTTTGGCAGGCACGCCTGTGTCTGCCGCCGGCCTTGGTGCCGCTCGCCGTGTGGAGGACGAGGTGGCGTGGTAGTGGATTAGTGGCAAAGACCTCCGATCGGTCTGACATGTCAGTTGCAGAGCATGATGCTTGAGGGGTTGCTTTGTAACGACAGGAATCCGACTGACTTGGCAACTGATCGGGCCTAACTTTTGTACAGATTTTGGCTCGTTTTTGCGGAATGCATCGGTGACACGCCAGGCAGCGCGTGTCATTGGTCGTTGTTGCAGAAATCAAGCGGTCTCCCGCAAGTTTTGGGTGGCATTGGCAGACGCGCGTGTGCTAGCTACAGTGCACGCAGTTGCAGTTGGTTCAGGGGCCATCGTGCGCCATGAGTGCGTTGCTCGGGCGTCGGGCCATTTGAGGGGTGGCGTGTTCCAGCATTGGTGTTTTGTTCTTGTCTCGGTTTTGAAGCTTGTACGGCATCTGCGCGACCCTTGCGCGTGGGAAATGGAGGGGCAGTTTGACATGTTCATGTGTGACAGGTTGGGCATGCGCCTCGCATGGTGTGTCTGTGAAAGCTGTGATGTTGTATTAGTGCATGTTGTGGCAGGGATTGGTTCACAGCTCCCGTGAATGCGCAGTGCCGCGTGCGCAGTGCCCCGCCGTGCTACTGTGATCATGCCGCTCAACCGCTTCTCGAAGCAGCAAGCGATGTGCTTCATTGTGATGGCGCGGGCCGAGGACACAAGGGACAGCAGTGCCGTTTGGCAATTGTTTGTGCATATTTGCCTCTGCAGGAACCGAATTGGAAGACTCCCACTTCGGTCTGTCGTATCTTAACTGCCGAGGGCGAAGACCTCGAGGTTCAGGGAACCCACGACGCCATGGCGAGCCTGGCGAAGTTGAAGCCTGGCGTTGCGTATTCGATGACTGTCCCAAACACGGTCATTCGTCCTTACACAGCGGGCCCCAGGACATCAGGGTTTTTTGCACGGTCCTGCGGCATTGTTGCTTCCGTCGTGTGCAGGACTGGCGTGAAGGGCAAGCTCACTATTCGCCTTGCTTTCCATCCAGCATCTCTGCAGCCGGCCCTTGCAGGCTTCGACGTGGATTCGCTGCTCGACCAAGAGTTCGTGGAGCCGAGCCAATTGATGCAGGCGGGCGGCACCGGGCAGGTGGTTAACGTCGCGGGTGAAGTTCTGGCAGTTTCTGCGGCATCATCCCCAGGAGGCGGTCTGGTCCGACGTACAGTTTCTCTGCGTTCCGGAGACTATGAAGTGGGGATCGAGTTCTTGGGTGCGTTGTCAGAGCAGGCGCCACCATTGCAGGCCAAGATTGTTATCTACTCATGCAAAGTGTCTACGTGGATGAGCATTCCGGTCCTTGAGTCTACGCGTCTCTCTTTTTGGCGTGCTCCGTCGTGGTTGACTGTGCCCGAGTCATCGGAGGGGTTGAAGCGGCCCAAGAAAGCTCTGCGCGTGGACATTGCAGCGGTGCCCGTTTCTGCACTGGCTTCGACGCCGATGGAGGACTACTGGCGGCACAAGTACACTCAGTAGTATGGTAACAGTCGGAAAACCACGCTGCTCTGTCAGGCGAAGGCCATCACAGCCCAACTGGTTCCTGTTGATGCATCCATTCTGGATGATTGCGGTGTGGCAGGCAATGGTCGCCTTCGTGTCATGGTGAGTCTCCGGGATGACAGCGGCGTCGTGAAGGTGAATCTGTGGGATTTCGCCGGCATTCTGGATGTCGGAACGCCAGAGTTGCTGGAGCTTTGGTCAAATTGCGGCAGCAAGTCCGGTGTAGAGGCAAGGTTTGCGAGGGCCATGTTCACCTGTTAGTTTTTCTCTAATCGTGTGGCATTCTGGAAGGCATTCGTGGCAGCCATCAACAGCGGGTCTGGCATCAAACGGCAGTGGGTTCTGATCCCAAAAGTGTGGCGGGACCAGGTGCAGTGGACTGTCAAGACCGTAGGAGATGCTGTGGAGGCATGAATGTTTGCAATGCAGCGCTTTCGCGCTGGTGGAGCGCCTTCGGCATTCGGCGGTTCGTGTCGCTGCTTGTCTTTTGTCATGTCCGTGGCGGGTTCGTCAGAGAGCACGTGCCAGCAGCGGCTTTCGTACATGTGCAGCGACGCAATGTGCCCCAAAAAAGCTGTGCGAAGTGTCGTTGCAACACATGTGGCCAGTTCCGTTTCTCATATGATATACACGTAAGCTACCCACATGCCCCGACGGTGCAGGTGTTCCTGCGTCCAGCTAGCGGTGCACCGCTGCAGGCCTGGCTCAATGTCTGTTGCGCGTGTCTGGTTCTGGTGTGGGGCAAGTTCATCAAGTGAGGAGCCGGAGGGTCTTCTGGAGGACGGTCAGCACGGGAAGAGCCCTGAACGATACCCCATGTTTTTTCACGCAACCCCAAACCCTCCATTGTTGTGCACCTTGCAGGTGTCGTGCGTGGCCTGCCACCAGTCCCCTCCACGACTGCGGAAGCAATTTGGAGGCCTCCATGTCGGGCTGTGCATGTTGTATCTTGGCGGAGCAACAGGCAGCGTCGAGGAGCAAGCACAATGTATTATAGTGTTGGAGGGTCGAGTAAGTCGGTTTCAGCAGGCAGTGACGGCGTCATACTGGTCCAGGGTTGCATTAGGCGACTCGAAAATGCGAGTGCAGTTGAGG
>CAJNIZ010046463.1:22747-35995 GCA_905231905.1 Symbiodinium pilosum | reverse complement strand
TATTTTCAGGAACCTTGTAGTTACTTCCTATATCCACACCTTCACCTTCTGAGCTATCTGAAACAAGTCACTGTCCTGGAACAAAACTCCTTGGCAGGTAGCTGGGACCTTAGACCCTTAACTTTTTTGGGGTTCCCCGTATTCCTATTGCAGATATCTAAAAATCAATGGTTCATAGGGGTGCTAAGCACGCTGATACCTAAACCCTAAACCCCGAACCCTAGGCCCTAAACCCTCAGCCCTAAACCCTCAGCCCTAGACCCTAAGCCCTGAGCCCTCAACCCTAAGCCCTAAAACCTGAAGCCTCAACCCTAGCTGAGGGAATCCCTAAACCCTAAACCCTAATCCCTAAACCCTAAACCCCAACCCCTAAACCCTAAACCCTAAACCCCAAACCCAAAACCCTAAACCTTAATCCCTTATCCCTGAACCCTAATCCCTAAACCCTAACACCCTAAACCCGCTTGGGGGCGGAGGGTTCAGGGCTCAGGGTTGCAGTCCCTGCCACGATGGCCGTATTCATGCCCACTGCCTGGACAGGCATGGCTTTAGGGTTCAGGGTTCAGGATTAAGTGTTTAGGGTTTAGGGTTTAGAGTTTAGGGTTTAGGGTTTGGGTCTAGGGTTAGGGTTAAGACACAGCCGAGGGATTAGGATTAACTCATGTAGAATTTAGGTTTTGGAGTTGTAGGTTGAGCGTTTAGAGCTATAATCTAAACTCCAAGTATCCCCCTTAATACCCCCCCTTACTTTCCTGTAAAATCACCCATATAACCCTCCCTTCAAGGAGTTTAGACTATAGCTCAAATGGGGATAGACCAGGCGGGCACATAAGGCCTCAGTGAGTCTTATATGGAGAGAACTAGCAGGTACGTGGGACTGGCTGGTATATACAGCGTAAAGTAAGGCGCCATTGGGGCCATTGGGCGGAACGAATCCCCGCTGCCTGATATTACAACAATTTTCAGCATGCTATAATGGGAACGCCTAATTTTTGAGAGGGTGGAGAGTTTTGATCCCTAAACCGTAAACCATAAACCCGAAGCCCTACGCCGTAAACCCGAACTCCTAAACCCTATACACCTAAATAGTAGCTTCCATTTTCTTTTCCATTATCCCAATATATCCCCTACAACCCCTAAAAATCTACTTAAGGGGGACTCTAAACCCTAAACCCTAAACCCTCTACCAACCTACAGCTTTCAGAGCTGGGAGGCGTGTGGCTCGAAGGTTGATGGAAGCTGAGGGCTTCAGATTTCGGTTTTGGGGCTTGAAGCTTAGAGGGTAAAGGGGTTATGTAGCGCCATATAGGGGTATATAGGGTTATATGGGGGGTTTTAGGGTTTAGGGTCTAGAGCTTGTAGAGTTTTTAGGATTTAGGGTTCTAGGGCTCAGGGCTTGGGGTTTAAGGTTTTTAGGGAGTAGGGCTGAGTAGGGCTTCGGGTTTTTAGGATTTAGGGTTTAGGGTTCTAAGGCTTGGAAGCTTTGGGCTCTAGAAGATTTTAGAGCTTAGGGTTCTAGGGTTAAAGGTTTAGTAGCACGTCATGCCCCCCTGAGAACAGCTAGCACAGAAGATGTTAAGACATGTTAGGACTCATAGTAGTCCCAACCCAAAATCCCCAAACAGGGTTTGGGCTCAAAGCCCTCGACCAAAATCCCTGCTCCACAAGGACCTTGAAAACCAACATGCGTGACCCGAAGCCATAAATGTTTCACTCCGCGCGCATATGGGTGTTTCAAGAAAATTGGGGGGTGTCCTAGGCCCTCTAGGATATATCGGGGTTACATGAAGGTTATGGAAAAATTGCCCTACACCCATCCGGCTCATCATTCTGAAAAAACATCACAGAAAAAATGGCCGACCTACTAAAACTACTTATGTCTCCCAGTTTGCTTGGCTTTTCCAGGAATGTGCTACATTGGGGTTGAAGTGGGCTGGGACGGGATCACATTCAAATCCATGCCAAAAAAGACAGAAATCACGGAACCCCACACCCTAAACCCTTCAAGCCTTGCAGTTTGCATCTACCAGCGGACCACCAGAATTGCCGGGGTTGATCGCTGTGTCTGTCCTGATGAAGGACAACTACACCCTAAACCACATAGTTTAAGGCTTTCGGGTTTAGGGCTTACGAATTGGGGCTTAGGGTTTTGTGTTTAGGGCTAGGGGTTCAAGGTTGAGGGCTTAGGACTTAAGCTTTAGGGTTTAGGCCTTAGGATTAGGGGCTTAGGGCTTAGGATCGTAGGAATATTTGAAGTGAATGGCAAGCTTGAGGCTTCCGCGGCCCCCCAGTCATGGAGACTCAAACGGACAAATGAGCGACTCCTTAAAAGGAATTACTTAGGGGATTATCTAGAGGAGTATTGTAGGGGCTATGAAAGGCAGAACTAGGAGTTTAGACTATAGCTCAAATGGCAAATATCATGGAAACTATTGTTCAGGGTCTCAGGTTCAAGGTCATTTCTGATCAAGGGACTTTGGTGCACGAAAGACCCCAAAATGAGGCCTTATGAGAATCATATGATGGGGTTTTATTGGGCCTTAAGTTGGGGAGGAGCTGAGGTTACAAGAAACCTGTGAGAAACTTTGGGGTTGGGGGTTCAGCCTAAACTCTAAACCCCAAACCCTAAGCCCTAAACCCTAAGCCCTAACCCTAAACCCCTTAGGGTTTAGATTTCGAGGCTGTGGGACCTTTCAGGCCCCAATGGTTACCAAAATGATACCAGCTACAGAGAATCAAATGTAGAAGTACATGGAGCCTGAAATGCAAACTAGGGTTATGTAAGGGGCTATGTGAGGTAGTACGAGGAGCTCGGTAATTTTTAACCCTCCAAACTAGGACCTTGAAATTATCATTCGTCGATTGACAGACCCGAATTTTGGTGGCTGGGGTTACCAACGCCCACTGATTCTCAAGTTCAAGGAGGCGGGCTTATCCGTTGACAAGTTTAAGTTCTACACCTGTACTTCCCTAGACCCTATATATCTCCGTGGGCGCCTTGATAAACCTAGATGTTTCTCTGTATGTCCATAGACATAAAGCCCCTGCAAAGGGATAGATGTATAGATATGTGTATATATGTATAACACATATGTACGTACATATGCAGGTAGGTATGTATGGCATGGTATGTTATGTGATGTATGCATGGAAGTGTTCCTACGCTTTAAGGGGTTATGTGTGAAGCTACTCTTGCACTTTCATTTCAGGACCCTGGATTTTCACTTAGGGTTTTTTGGGATTTCAGGGTTTTAGGCTTTCAGGGTCTTAGTGTTTAGGGTTTCGTGGAGCTGCTTCTGGCTAGGTCTCAGCACTCAATGGAGGAAACCTCGCACCGCCCTATAGATCTACATACCCTAAACCTTAAACCCTAAACCCTGAACCCTAAACCCTCAAGCCCATCATGGCGCAGGGTTCTCTAATTTCCTGTAATCTCAGCAGTCCAACATCTTAAGATCAAAATGACCCCACAAGGCTAAGTACTGGCAACAAACCCTAAAGCCTGAATCCTAAACCTCAAAGCGAGAGATACCCTAGAAATTGCCATGCGTTGGGGCTCCCGAGTAGTGCAAGATTTCCTCCATCCACCGTACCATAGCTTCCAGAACATGCTGGCCTGGGGTTTAGGGTGATTAAGGTTTAGCGTTTAGGCGTTAAGGTTTAGGGCAAGTAAGGTCTAGTCTAGCATCATGAGGATTGTCTCCCCTGGAACATTTGCTTCCTCCAAACGCATACAGCCCCCTGTAGTTGACATAATGTAGGGTTTAGGGTTGAGGGTTTAGAGTGCCCTTTCAGTAGATAGAATGTTGAGTATATGGGGGTCTTGTAATAATATTGGGCAATTCATATTCTACCTACGTAAGGGAAACTGTGTGTCTCTCAATTCGGGTCCTTCATATGCCCCTGCAAAATACGAATTGCACTCCTATAAAAAAAAGCTCCAACTTTTGTTTTGAGAGACCTCCTTAAACCCTAAACCCAGTAAGCTCGGCACTGGATGATGTTGTCCTTAGAACCACCATCCCACTGGGATGGATCGAAGGCCATTGGGGTCAACGCGTTGGCATTTTGAGCTCCAGTCGTCAGGCTTTGGGGTTTAGGGTTTGCAGTTTGTCAGCGGAGGCTTCATATTTGAAGATGTTGCGTTCGCCCTGCAAGCTTTGGGAGAAATTGCGGGGAGCCCCACAAAGACTAATGTCCGTGCAGGCGGATGCTGTATCATATGGGATTGATTCCTTGCTAGCCTGGCGGAGGGTATGACGAAGGCCCCCCTCACTTCTGTTCCACTCCTAATAAACATCTCGCCCGGGGGGTGTTTGTATGAGAGAGGTGGGGAAACTCGTTATTCACTGACGGGACGGGGGGCCTAGGGCTTATGGACTCAAACTTCCTTCCCTAAGGCCCAAAGTGCCCAAAGCGCTCCCTGAGTTTTTTCTGCGACAGGTGCCCCGAAAACAACCAGAGGGGTTTAGGGCTTAGGAAACTTCAGATCCTGAAGCTCGAAAGCTTCGATCATGTCCGAAGCCCTAAAGTGTAGACCCCAAATCCTAAAAACAGGAAGCACCCTCAGGGTTCAGATTCGAGGCTTTAGGGTTCAAGGTTTAGGGTTGGTCCAGGGCGTAGGGTTTAGGATTTAGTGTGCAGGGCCTGAGCCGAGCGCCGGACAACGAGTCTGCCGGACTGCGACCGCAAAGAGCGGCCCAGGGCCGAGACGACCCCGGCGCTGACGGAGCTGGCATAGCCTGAGTCAAGGTTTAGGATTTAAAGTTTTGGGTTTAGGGCTTCGAGCTGAAGGCTTAGTGTTAGGGTTTAAGCTTGAGGGTTTGGGCATAGTTTTCGTCTTGGGGGAACAGCATCGAGAATATGCATCTTTATGTTTAAACGTGTGAGTTTCGACATATGCGTTCATATATACTTCTCTTGCTTTCTCCATCCCGACTTCTCAACATGTTCTGTTGATATGGGTGCAGCAGGTAGCTACCAAGATATGTGGTTCAGGCTTTCGGGCTTATGGTATGTATGAAAGCCAGCATGCAAAGATTGCAACACAGCACAAACTTCTTGCATAATAAGCGTCTAAGAGGTTGGAGCCAGCCTTATTGCGCTCAACCGCAAACCCTGAGGCCTAAACCCTTAGGTGGTGGAATGACTATAAGGATCCCCATGTAGCATCCGATTAAAGGTTTAGGGTTTAGGGATATAGCATCCCATTAGACTAACGCCTATATTCCTTCCCCCCCTCCCTCCCAAGCACCATTAAGGTGGGTCTACTTGAGGGGTCGGGGGGACTTGGTAGTTAGGCCAAGAATACGGCTTGCTGGGATCTAAATAATAGCCCCTATAATACCCCCCTTATAAAATTCCCTATATAACCCCCTTTGAGGAGTTTAGATTCTAGCTCATAAAGGGTTGTTGTAAGCATCCACTCCCCAACCTCTCCTTTAAGCACCAGTAAGGCATTCGATCCCCAAACCCCTAAACCCTAAGCCCTGGAGACATGCGCACAAATAAGATCCGGCAGGGCATGTGGGAGGTTCGATGTTCTTTTCCACTCTTCCTAGGTGCCCCCCTATATATGCTCCCCCTTAAGTAGATAGAATAAGGGGTATATGGGAATGTTGCTATATACCCATAGCCATACTATATCTACTTAAGGGTGACTATAACCCTATACAATCTCTAAACCCTACACCCTAATCCCCAAACCCCATATTCTATCTTCTTAAGGGGGACCACCATCCCTAAACCCTAAACCCTAAACCCTATATTCTATGTACTTAAGGGGGACCACCATCCCTAAACCCTAAACTCTAAACCCTATATTCTATCTACTTAAAGGGGACCACCATCCCTAAACCAAACCCTACACCCCTAAACCCTATATTCTATCCAGTTAAGGGGGACCACAACCCCTAAACCCCGAATCCATCCCCATCAACAGCCCATCTCTCGGACCGCCACCTAATGGATTGCCGATTGCAACGACCAGCTGTCCAACCTTCAACTTCGTTGAATCGCCAAGCTCCACGGATGGCAATGGCCTGCAAGCAAGGTCTAGGGTTCAGGATTTAGGGTTTAGAGTTCAGGGTTTAGGGTTTAGGGTTCAGTGTTTAGGGTTTAGGGTTAAGGGTTTAGGGTTCAAGGTCAGCGTTAGATTCCATCAGGAAACCGACACACGTTAAATCTCCACCGTTAAATCTCCACCCTAAGACTCCAAAGCCCCAAACCGTTTCACTCCCCCAACCAAAATGGAAACTTGTAGGGGGTTTCCCAAAATAAGTGGTTAATTTTTGAGGGCTTTATAAAGGCTAAAGAAGGGTTCTATAGGGGTTGTATAGGGTTTAGAGTTTAGGGTTTAGGGTTTCCCATGATTAGGGGTACTTTTTGGGGGTCCCCGTAATTAGGCCTATCATTAATACTTTCGGTCTACATTGGGGTCAGTGGTCTAAAGGGGCCTTTTCGGGTTTAGGGTTAAAGGTTTAGGGTTGCCATGTCAGTTTCCGGGGGGGTAAATACTCCAGAGCCTGCTGCGGGAAGGGATGCGAAGAATCCCAACATCCGTGGGCGGGTCGCGACCCACAAGCTCAGCTTGCAGAACGGTGTCCTGCAATACACGCTCAAGGTTTTGGGCTTTGGGTTTTGGGTTCGTGGGGTTTAGGGTAATTCGGGGATTGTGGTTGTCCCAGCCCCATGAGTAAGTCACATGTGACTTGTACAGACCTTCTTGCAGGAGTTGGGATTACCATTCAACACTCTCTTATCACAAACAGAAGAGAAACTACCCACATGGAAAAACCACCCCTGGGGGCGGAAATCTAGGGTTTAGGGTTTAGGGCTTAGGCTTTCGGGTTTAGGGTTTCTTTGTGCAGAAGAACCCACTGACTCTTATGAAGGATAACGTGATCTGAGCTATAGTCTAAACTCCTAGTATCCCCCTTCAATAAGATCTATAGTAATCCCCTCTATAATCTCCTGTACAACCCCCTTTAAGGAGTTAAGACTATAGCTCATCTTTCAACTGGGCGCCGCACGTCTGTGAGTGAGACCATGATCTCGGAGCCGGAGGCGTCTCCCAACCTTCACATATGATGGATGGTTAAGGTTTAGGGTTTAGGGCTTTAGGGTTTAGGGTTTAAGGTTTAGGGTTTAAGGTTTAGGGGTTAAGGGTTTAGGATTCAGGGTTTAGGGCTTAGGGTTTAGGGTTCCCCTACTACCCCCCTCTTTACTACCCCCCCTAGGTTCCCCCCTCAACTAAGGTTATTGAGGGGCAATTAAGCCTAATTAGGGTTAATTAAGGGGGACCTAGGGGGAGCCATGAGAATAGAATATGATTTCCACAAAGGCACAAACATCCAAAATGGGGCGTTCTCCGAGACGCAAGTCTTTTGGGTCATTCGCTTACCTGGCTGTAGGCAAGTACCAGGGTTAGATGGAGGCTATAGGGATGAAGCTTTCTCGAAAAAAGACTTGGGGATTACGCAAGAACTAGGGCGGTGCCTCCACAGGATTCAAGGGAGACAATTTCGAGAAACTCGTGCGTCAAACCTAGGCCCCTAAACCCTCCATAGCCTCATTATAGTAGTTTTCATTTTCTTTTTCATTATCCTTATATCTCGCTATACACTTTCAATATACTAGAATAGCTTCCATTTTCTTTTCCATTATCCCTATATAACCCTAATATGGCCCTACATATCCCTTTAAAGGGACCTAGAGTTTCCATTTTCTTTTCCATTATCCCCCTAAACCCTAAACCCTAAATAGCAAACCACGTCTGACTGAAGAGTTCCTGATTGCGCTTCTCAGGGTGTAGAAGACCTTCGGAATCCTGAAGACAGCCCCCCAAACCCCTAGGGTTTAGGGTTTGGGGTTTAACCCCTAACCCCTAAACCCCTGAAACCCTATATAATCCCCCTATATAAGCCCCATCTAAGGAGCTTAGAGTATAGTGCCTCAGGACCCCGCGCACTAAAGCCTAAACCCTAAACCCATAAAACCCATAAAAACCCCCAACCCCCTAACCCCTGAACCCCTAAAACCCCTAAAACCCTAAACCCCCTAAACCCCCTAAACCCCCTAAACCCCTAAATGCCTAAACCCCCAAGCCCTAAGCCCCTAAAGCCTTAAAGCCTCAGGACCCCACACGTGATCATTTGTTAGGATGTAGCCGTCCGAGCTGAAGATGAACCCGCTTCCCTGACACGGCCAAGGAAAGGGAAAGTTTAGGGTTTAGGGTTAAGGGTTTTTGGGTTTGTCAAGGGTTTGGGATTTAGGGGTTCTGGGGGGTTTTAGGGGTTTACGGAAACTTGTTCGAATTGCCGACCTAGTTGGAATCCATGAGCAATCGCATGCTTGCGAAAGAAGCTTGCTAGGCTTGGCGTGCAGCGATGATACGAGAGACCCTTCCAGCTCACTTTGCCTTAGTGCTGAGGTAACTCTAAACTGTAAACGCCTGCAAACCATCACTCCAAACAACACCTGAAAAACGCCTCAAATATGGAAAGCCTCAACGAAGCCAAAACCTCAAACCTTTGCAAAATGCCTATGACCTGCCCGCGTCCATCTCGGTGTTTGATCGCCACGACGGCAGGCCCGACTGTATCCACCACGTTTGTGACCTGACTTGTCCGAGCAGGCGGTTACAGTCACTCTTAAGTAGATAGAATTTGGCTTTGTATATTATAACAAGAACCCCATATACTATCTACTTAAGGGCGACTATCAGGTTTCAGGTTTAAGGTTTAGGGTTTAGGGTTGTTCCATGGGAATACCACCAGCACTCATGTCTTTGTGAATCCTCCTCCCTAGTACAATACAAGACCCTACTCCCCTATGTACACTACCTTATTCTCCAGTTGGGTGGTTGTCAAAATTATGGTCCCTTTTTGGGGTACCAAATATTAGGTGCCGTCTTATAGTAGGGATCCAAAAAGGGACCCAGTTATACCACCTAACCCAAACCCCTGATTCATAGAGCCCCTCCCCTTAATCAGGACTATGATAGGGATCCTACTATTTAGGATTTCAAAAGGAGGGCGCTTATTTCTCATGGGCCTATATCAACCCCTATATAACCCTATATACCCCTTTAGAGGGACCTAGAGTTTCCATTTTCTTTTCCATCATCCCAATATGAACCCAATATGTAACCCTAGATATTCCATTCTCCCCTATTTGTAGAGTTCTGTCGCACAGCGCAAATTCGACTGAGGGCTGGGCCACGCGTGAGTACGCCTCTGGGTTTCGGGTTTTATGGGTTTAGGGTGGTTTAGGGAACATCTGACACAAATCGCCACAACGTGATCTTGAACAAACTGTCTTGAAAAAATTGTCCTGGCGGCATCATGCGGTGTGGTGCAATTCATGGGGTAGAGTGTTTTAGGAGAGCTTTTTGGGGAAGTGATGTCTGGGAGTGGAGGATGGCGGGGCTGGGGAAGCGCAAAATGTGAGGCTGCCCTATGCGAGAGCTCAATTTGGTGGCCCCATGCGTGCGCAATTTGGATATCCACACGAGCTTCACCAAATGTGAGAGAGCTCCACGCCAGAGCTCAGCCAGAACCTGACGCCTGATCTTGATTGTGCTTAGGGTTTAGGGTTTAGGGTTTAGGGTGGAGAAATTGGGAAAACGCTGCGCCTGAGAGCTCAATTTTGAGCCACAATAGGGGGGGCGCATCACAGGACAACTTGATTCGGAGTGGAAATTCCGAGGTGCTCCATGCCAGAGATCGTTTTGAAACGACAATACGAGGATGCTCAACGCAAGAAATCAATTACATGCAAAAAATCTGCGGTCGCCCCACGCGAAGGCACCCTGAAGAAAAACACGTCTTCCATCTTAATGCAACCGGTGGACAAGTAGGGGGGGGATGCTGCTGCAAGTAGACACACTCCTGATTCTTACCCCTCCCAGCTCACCCCATGTCTTCTTCTGACGCTGGCGTGTCAAGGGCACAAGGAAACACAAGCCAGCGGCATCGAGGGCATCAGCTCCAGAAGACAACTGCCTGATGCAAGACTGTAACTCTCCTTGCTGGTTCTCAGTAGGGAAGAAAGATATATATATATCTTTCTTTGTATATATATATCTTTATTTATAGGTAGTGTAAGGATTACATAGTGATTGTATTTCCTAATTCCCTACTCAGAAGCCCCGCTTGGATTGAAGGCTGAAAGTTGATCACCAAGCAGAGGGACTGCACTCGCTTGGACAACACAACCGCTGACTAAGCACACCTGCGCACTGCGAACTCTGATTCGTTTTGATATTGAAATCGGAATTCTCCACACTGAATTTGATCTGTCACCCCTCTGTCAACAACAACCTTGTCAAGAAGTAAACGTAGCGAAATGATAGAGGCCGCAACACACCATGTTGAGAAAAGTGGCTCCAAAGATGGGGAGCTCTGAGAACATGAAACCCCACTGCTACTGTTCCTCACTTCACAACGCGAGGATTTCAACACACCTCTTTGATTATGGCGGACCCCTTTGCTCCAAAGGTTGACTTTCGCAAGTACTAGACCCAAAAAGATGACATGACCTTGCTCTATATTGAGTACCATAGTATACTCAAATTACTTACTTCTGAAGTTGACAGCCCTCCAACCCTCGGCGCACCGGCAAAACGGCCGCAATGCATCAGCTCCACACCGCCGCAGCGCCCTGCGCAACACGTCATCACCGCAGCATGTACATTCCAAAGCTTCATGCCCCTAAACCCTAAACCCCAAACCCTAAACCCCAAACCCTAAACCCCAAACCCTAAACCTCAAACCCTAAACCCCAAACCCTAAACCCTAAACCGCCATCACTGTGCAACCACAAGCTGCCCTGCCAACATGAGCATGCTAAGCATCACTGCAAAAAAAACCACAAGCCTCATCGTCTTCGGCGCAGCGTTGTTCACAAAGGCCAAATGGGCTGTTCCTTTATCCTAAGGTTGAAGTTGAAACCGTGGGCTCCTGGTATAGGCACTTAACCCTGGAATCCTTGTATACCTACTGTATATATATCCCATATCCATTCTTCTAACCGTAGATTTGTCAATTGCGATACATGCCTCTTATGTCTTTCAATGTCCTCCATCGATACAAAAAAGATAGTCTGAAATCATCTAATAACCTGATCTCCGAGGTTCTTTGAGCCTGCTGCATCTTGCGTCGAGCTATAGCACATCACATAATGTTGTCCAGTTCAAGATGATGCGGTATGAAATGTTGAGTGAACGTCCATGTTTGCGGATTTCAAGCTATCATAGAAGATCATAAAAGTCGCGGGGCCAAGTCCGACCCAACGCACCGCTGGCCGGCAGCAAGGGGGACATGCAAACAGGCAGCCCAGCAGCATGCGTTGACGACAAGCGTGTGCTGCCCTCCATGTGCACGCGACTTGCGTCTCCTCGCATCTTCTCCGTTGATCTGGCACGCTCGCATGCGCGACTTGCTGGGCCGCTTTTTGTCTGCTGCGGCTCGTGTCGATGGTCAGTCCTTTCTGGTCCACAACTGATTTCGTTAAGGTGCCGCCTCCTATCGGGCGTCTTGTGAGCAACCATGTGCTGGGACCGCGAGCTTGGCTCCTAAACTCTAAACCTCAAACCCTAAACTCTATGCATCCCTATATATCCCCATATATCCCTATATATCCCTATATACCCCTACACACCCCAGCTCACGTTCTTCAGCTCCAGGCGCAGGCCTGCACGCGTTCAAGGCACCTCGCGTTGTGTGGCGGACGCAGCAAGCCAACGATACGCCACCGCTTGGGCCCCATATGAGCTATAATCTACACTCCTAGTATCCCCCTTCATGGCTTCTATAATATAGGGTTTAAGGTTTAGGGTCTAAGGTTCAGGGTTTTCGGTCTAAACTCCTAGTATCCCCTTTAATAAGCCCAGTAGTCCTTTATATATTGCCCTATAAACCCCCCCTTTAAGGAGTTTAGACTATACACTCCCCCAAACTAACATGGAAACTCATATAGCCCCATTTTGGAAGGACTGTAGTATTTATGGGGCCCCTTTTGGGTTTACATGTTAGTTTCCAGGAGTGTAGCTCATATAGCCTCCATTTTTACAGGACAATAACCTTTGTAGGCCCCGTTCGGCTTCATGTCAGCTTGGGGGGAGTCATAGGCTGCACACGCTAGACCCTAAACCATAGGTTAGGGTTTAGGGTCTAGGGTTCAGGTTTTAGGGTTTAGGGTTTAGGGTACCTCCCTAAGCCCAAAACCCTGAAGCACTACTAGAACCCCAGTTTCCATGTACATGCTCCATTTCCTTGTTCGTTTGGTTCTCTAAACCTAAACCCTAAACTCTAAACCCTAAACAGATTATGGGGGTAGTCAAATAGGAACATCCAGGGGACACCCATGTGCTTTTGCGGCATGGGATCCTTTAGGTGGAGCCTTTACTTAAAGCTCAGGGATTATGTGGGCTGCTGTCAATATTTCCCATATAATCTATCAACGGACATGGATGGGTCCTTAACCTTTTTCAGGAGAATATACTAGGTACTATACTAAACTACCAAAGGGACCCCAATGTCCACCTTACTAGTCCCCTGGTAAGCCTAATATTGACCGTAGCTCCTCTGGAGAACTGCAAGGATTCATTCCCGGATCCGTTGCGAGTCGGAGGCAAGTAACCCTAAAACCAAAACTCTATATGTCCCCCAAAGCCCCAGTTTCCATGTCTTTTTCCATGTTCTTTTCCATTTGAGTCTCCACTGCTGGTAACTATCATACTTTGTGTCGTGCCGCCACCCATTAACAGTCCATATTGTAAATATTATCCAACTGTTCATGAGTAGGGCAGTACCCAAATCATACAATGCCCTTAACCCCTTAGAAGCCTGAATTACATAACCCTGCACCCTAAACCTAGACCCTAACCTCTTTACATCCCTATACAGGCCTTGCTCGATCATTGGGATATTAAGGATTTCGAGCTCTGAACCCGAAAGCTGTTCGCAGATTCCAGGCCCAATTCACCACAAGTTTCCCGTGTTTAAGGTTTAGGGCCTAAGCCCTCAAACCCAAACCTTAACCCCATACCCCCAGTGCAACTGACCCCACATTTTTCGTTTTTCCGCTCGCCATCCGGAAGGCGTGCAAAAGCCGCCTCAGCCTGGGTGGTATTGAGCAGTTTGTTCGAGTGATGCCAAGTAAGGCTTTAAGCGTTTGGGTTTAGGGCTTAGGGTTGGGGTTTAGGGTTTAGCGCTTTGGGGTTTAAGGTTTAGGGTTTTTGCTTTA
>CAJNIZ010046463.1:554-22647 GCA_905231905.1 Symbiodinium pilosum | reverse complement strand
AGGGTTAAGGGTTTAGGCAACCAATCTTTGCAAGCGGAAAGGAATCTTGGCAGGATGGACCAAGGCCCGGTCATGCTAAAAATGCCCGGGGTTTAGGGTTTAGAGTTTAGGGTTTAGGGTTGGTAATTTCGGTAATGTGAAATATAATATCCCCCTTATTCACCCCCATAACACTCCCCCTTGGAATCCCGTATGGAACTCCCTAGCAGGAGTTTAGTATGTAGACTATAGCTCATGTAGGGTTTAGGGTTTGGGGTTTCATTGATTCGGGGGAAATAGGGTTTGGCCTAGGAGGCAGAAGCTAAAGTAGAGGGTCCGAATGATTGGAACAAGGTTTGGGCGTCATCATAGAGCTTAAGGTTTTTGAAGGGGATAGAATCACTATTAATTCATGCCTCCACAATTTGTATTGGTCTCCTCAAGGATATTTTCTTCGCCTAAACCCTACACTCCCAACCCGTTGCAATAATTACAATATTGGGAGAGGGCTCCCACGTGCTCTAAAAAGCATCGCAATGACAACTTAAAAGTCTCCGAACCTTCAAGTAAACCTAAACCCTTAAACCCTAAATCCTAAACCCTTAACGCCTAAAATTCTAAAACCCTTAAACCTTCAACCTGAAACCAGAAACCTGAAACCCTAGGAGCTTGAAACCCTGAGCATCCTTGACACCCCAGCCAGAAACTTATCCCCGAGCCATAGAACCTCACCCCCAAATCCTCAAAGTTTGGGGCATGAAAGGAGTCACGAACACGAAGAGAAAGACTTAAATCTGGGTGTTTTTTGCGCTACAGGTACCCAGACCCCTAAGGGATCCAAAAAATCTAGCCCCCAAAAATGGCTATACTACTACATTGGGGAACCTAGGGCATTATTAAGGGGTTCCATCTTCTAGATCCTTTTTGGGGGTCTGGATAAGACCTAAACCGAACAAATCTGAACCTGAACCTGAACTCAAACCCAAAACCCTGCCTCGGGAGCGCGAGCGGGACTTGCGGTCCTGGTTTGCAACTTATATAAACAGTGCGGGTTTTCATTAGGGTTCAGGGTTTAGGGTTTTGGGTTCAGGGTTTTGGGGTTGAGGATGGGACCTAAACCCACAAAAACCTATCACAATCCGATAGTTTCCCACTTTCTTTTCCATTTTTCACACGAAACATTATACATATATCCTGAACCTGAAATTCTAAACCTGAAAACCCTTAACCCCAAAACTTTGAGGTTTCCCCGTCTTCGGCCAAAGACTTTAAGTTTGCACCCTTAATGTTTGCAACCCTAAGCTTTGGGTCCCAAATACCCTTATTAAGGGCCAGATTTCATCGTTTAGGGACCCAAACCCAAGGGTACAAACCCTAAGGGTACAAAGGACAACTCCCTGAGGCTACGGGAAGTCTTCTACCTCTGTAAATACCCCATACCCTATAGGAACCATGGTATAGTTAGGATCCTAACTTCTGAAAGCTTTCCTCCAATACCCTAAGCCCTAAACCCTAACCACAATCTACAAAGGAAAACTCTCTGATTCAAAGCCCTAAACCCTAAAACCCTAAAACCCTAAATTCCTAAAACCCTAAACCCCAAACCTAAAGCCCTAAAACCCTAAAACACTAAACCCTAAAATCCTAAACCCTGAAACTCTAAGGGTACAAAGGAAAACTCTCTGATTCAAAGCCCCCACCTGCTTCTCGGGCTGCCGGGCGTGGCTTTGCTGCAACCTCAGAGCAGCATTCGTAATGATTGGAACCCACGAGGTTAGAGTTTCGGGCTTACGGGCTAAAGATTCTAACCCAGACCCCTGATTAATACACCTCCTCCCCTTAATAGGGCTTATAATAGGGATCCTAATGTTTAGGCCCTTTTACTTAAAAGGAGTGGGTTTATTAATCATGGGTCTACGTTAGCCCCTAAACCCTAAACCCTGAACCCTAAATCCTAAACTCTAAATAGTAGCTTGCATTTTCTGAACCCTAAAACCTATATAACCCCCATATGGGTCTACATTAACCCTAAACCCATTAACCCGAAGCCCGAGAATCTGGATCTCAACTTGGCAGTTCGTAGGGCATTTCGCCCCAGCTTGTCAAGATGATGGTCACGTTTTGGGTTTAGGGTTTAGGGTTTAGGGTTTAGGGTATGGCACTGAATATCTGAGGCACCTAAGGCAAGGACATGGTTTAGTGCTAAAGGAAGACAATCCATCTGTAGTCTTGTTGAACCCTTTCGCAATGTTTATCCTACTTAACCTGCCCATGGACCTCCAAGTAACCCCTAAACCTAAACCCTATCGCTAAGAACCTAAGGCTTACAGCTCGTGTCTAAAGAACGTCTTTGGCAGACATCCTCGGAAATCTTTGGGATAGGGTTTAGGATTCTTGGGTTTTGGGCTAAGGGTTATTTAGGGTTTTTGGGGGTTTAGGTTGTTGAGGGACCAGGGTTCAGGAGAGTGCAGCCGGCTGGTCTCATTCGTTTTGCTTCTAAGGAACTTGAACCAAGTTAATGTAGACCCCTGATTAATAAACCCCCTCCCCTTAGTAGGGATTATAATAGGGATCCTTATATTAGGGCCCTTAAAAGGAGTGGGTTCATTAATCATGGGTCTACATTACCATATCACGGGCGTATAGTAGACAAAGGGGTTTTCGTAACTTTGGCAACCTATGTTCCTTAACAGCAACCCCGGTCATACGTAGGTCTCTTGCATACATTCTCAAGTAGTGTGAGGAGTTTCCCTAAATCCTACACCCTTAGAGGCGATAAAATACCGTAGCTCAGGTGACCTAAGTGTTTTATTGCCTGGGTTTGGCGTTCAAGATTTTGATTTCAGGTGGATGTCTCCGTCAACAGTGCATCCCCCTCATGGCCCAAGTATCCCAAACCCTATACCCTGAAACGCCAGTGGAAAAGCTTTTCCAGCCCCTAGACCAAATATCGGGCAGTGAAAAAGAAAGATGGTCCTGTATAAGGGTTGAAGGTTTACGAGATAAAGGTATCATGCTTAAACTCCCAATCTGAATACCAATGAACCTTTCAGTATGAGCCCCAAACCCTCAACCGACTCTAACCCCTCAGAACCCTCTTTATCGTTTCTGTGTAGCAAATCTGCCTCGAGCTAATTTGTAATTCCTTTCAAGAAGTCCAAAACCTTAAACCCAAAGCCCTGAACACTAGACCGGTAAGACCCCCCAAGCTAACCTGAAATTCCTTTCGGAAGGCGTCCACGTAGGCCACCATGTAAAGTTCCTTGTTATCGCGGTGAGCATTGGCAGACAGTCAACTAGAAGGCCGAGACCCTAAATCCTACACCCTAAACCCTGAGCCCCAAGCCCTGCATTCTAAGTCCATAGAATGTGGAAGGCTTGTCAACTTATGTTCCCGTTTGTGGCCCTCACTATAATAATGGCACTTTAGCGTTCAGGACTTAGGTATTTGGACAACCCCTCCTAGATCTGGTCTCATAACACTTCTTGTTCGCCCCTAAACCGTAAAGCCTAAAAACCTTTTGTTTGTCTACCCCGTTGCTAATTATTTCAACGACTTCCTGCACCAACACCTGATTCTCTCCTTCATCCTGCAAATGACTGACTCTTTGTCCACGATGTACACCCTAGACCCTGTAAACCTTAAACCCTTATTCCTAAACCCTAAACCCTAAAACCCTAAACCCTAAACATATAGCCCCCCTTAAGTAGATAGAATATAGGGTTATATGGGGATCTTGTTATAATATACCCAAAGCCATATTCTATCTATCTAAGGGAGACTATAGCACTTTTCGTGTGGGGCTCCCGACCAGCCGGGAGCAGGGGGCATCTTCCCATTCTCCTCAAGGCCTCTTATGGCTTTGACTCTGCTTGGTGCTGGGGTCAAGGGGCTTACTTGGAGGGTCAGGGGGACTTAGTAAGTAGGTTAACAATGCAGATATTAGGGTTACTTATAGGGGTTGTTAACCTACTTACTAAGTCCCCTGACCCTCCAAGTAGGGCTTAGGGTTTGGGGGTGAGGGCTTTGGGGTTCGGCCATGAAGGGTTTAGGGTCCAGGAGTTTTGGGGCTTAGGGTTGAGGGTATGCAGCGTGGGGTCTAGGTTTAGGGCTTAGACTGGGGAACTAAAGATTTGTGCTGAAGCCTGTTACTGGGGGGCTCGGCGCAGTGCCCAAAACAAACCACTTCTGCTTGCGGACACAATATGTCAGCCCAGCACCCCTAACCCAAAACACCACTACGCACTTAGGGTTTTCAGGGTTTAGATTTTTCGGGTCAATAGCTTTCAGGTTTAACGTTTTTCAGTTTAGGGTTTAGGGCTTTGCGGTTTAGAGGTTTTAGGTTTTAGGGTTCTAGGGTTTAGGGCGTCAGGGCTTTGGGTTGAGGAGGAGTACCATTACCGAGGGTTATACCACCCCCCCACTCTGGCTTAAGCATCCTCAGAAAAAAATGAACCCTAAACCCCAAACCGCAGATTCCATGTTCTTTTCCACTCCCACCATCGCTCAAGTACGAATATGGGGGCTATGTAAAGCTTACAGAGGAGAAACTACTAGCACCCTCAAAAATTCGTCAGAGAGTCCAGGGTTCTCTGAACTTTGGGAGGTTTGGGCCAAAGAGTTTCCCTGTCTGGGCCACAACGGATTTACGCGGCGCCTTTGGTGGGTAGGTTGCATAGGGATAGTTGCTCATTAATTGGGTTTAGAGTTAAGGAGCAGGGTTTGGGGTTTAGGTCCTTTCTCTTCCTCCACATCCCGGAAAAAAATGTGGTCTACATAATCACAGGCCCCAAAATCAATCCCTGTGTGAAAGTCCCCCCTTTCATGCCTTCATCAGAAGAAAGTCTACTGCCTACAGGTACAACGACCCTAAACCCTGAAGGAAGCCTAAGGGTATGGGGCCGTCATGCAGCAATCTCATTCAGAAACGGCGTCCGAATGAAGAATTTCTGCGAAGAAAAAAATGGCCCGGATCCAGGAGCTCTGGGCCCAAACGTCAGATAGTATTCGGGTTTGGGGTTTGGGGTTTAGGGTTTGGGGTTTAAGATCCCTATATAACCCCCCATAACATAATACTTTCCAGTTTCTATTCCATTCTTCCATATCCTACTCACCAGAGATGAGTCAAAACCTGAACCCTTAACCAGTTTCCTTTTTGTTTTTATGTTCTTTTCGGCTTGGTTCTCCAATTTCAGGAGCATGTAGCCCTAAACCCCACCTAATCCCGATATAGCCCCACGATGGGTTCTCCATTATTGGGTGCATATACCCCTGAACTCTATATAATCCCTTTGAAAACCTGGTGTCAATGTCAATCTGAAAAACCAGAAAAAGGCGTGGCCTTCAAGCATGCGCACCAGGAGACCGGAAGGGTGCTTAGCATTGCCTGGGAGGGTTTAGGGTGTTGATGTTTAGGGTTTAGGGTTTAGGGTTCCAACTACCTTGTTGAAGTCGAGGCCTCTTTGAGGCACCCCAGAACAGTTCACCCTAAACCCTAAGCTGTAAACCCAAAACCCTAAACCATAATTATATAAGGAGTGTAGGGTTGAGGGTTTAGGGCTTAGTGGTGGTTGGGATTACCAGATACTCATCAATCACCTTGCTACGTCGCATTGCACCCCCCCGCCCATCATAAAATATTCGCCCACCGTGACATTCCCAGATATTGAGAGCGGGTATTTAAGCTTTGGGGTTGGGACTCTACAACCTCAAAACAGCTCAAAACCCTAAAGCCAAAACCTTAACCCTAAACCCTGAACCCTAAAACCTCTAAACCTAACCCTAAACACAAAAACCTTCACCTTAAACCCTAAACCCTTAACCCTAATCCCTAAACTCGGGGTGTGTCTTCCGTAGCCCTGCGATGGGGCTGCTATTGATTGCTTGAATGGCTAGCACTGCTAAAAGGTCAATGAGCGACTTGGGGTTTTAATTTGAGGCTCTGAGGCTTTAGGGTTTGAGGTTTAGGGCTGCGGGTTTAGGGCTTAGGGTTTCGGGCCTTGGGGGTTTAAAATTACCCCAAGCCCTAACCCTGAGTTGCAAGTCTAGGGTTTGGGGTTTAGGGTGTGAGGTTTAGGGTTTAGGGCTTGGACTGCAAGAGCAAGAGCAGAGCCTACAGGAATCCCTGCAAATGCCCCCCCCTAAGCCCCTCTGAAAAACAAGCCCAAAAAGAAATTTGCAACAGGGTTTAGGGTTTGGGGTTTAGGGATAAAGGTTTGAAGGATAAGGGTTTAGAGCTTAGGGCTAAGGAGGACTCCTGTTATCTCATGACAACCTCTGCAATTGGGAACTTTTCTTGACAACCTTGGGGGCCCTGCTTGGGGGCCCTAGAGTATATCTACCCAAACCCCTAATATCCTAAACCTTAAGCCGTAAGCCTTAAACCCTCAACCCGAAGCCCTAAACCCTGAAACCTGAAACCTAAACCATAGAACCCTAAGCCCTAAGCCTTAAACCCAGAGTTTGGTGGAACTCCTGGGTCGCTCGCGGCCCCACCCTACTGGGGATGAAACGAGGCTTGCAGCATTGAGGGCCCTTGAGGTGTAGGGCTTAGAGGTTAAAGGGCTTAGGGTTTAGTCGGGTTTAGGGTTCAGGCTTTAGGTCTTAGTACTGAATTAGAATATAGGGTGGTGCAAGATTGCCTGCATCCACAACATCTTGCGACTTTCTTGAAGTAGAGTCGTTCTGAACCCTCACACCCTAAAGCCAGAAACGCTAAAATCCCCAAACACCTGCCGCAAAGCCGAAAAGCCCTAAAAACCCTAAACCCTAAAATCCCTAACTCTAAAACCTAAACTGAAAGACTCCACTGCGGTTATAGTCCCCCTTAAGTAGATAGAATATGGCTTTGGGTATCTTATAATTAATGAGATCCCCATATACCCCATATTCTATCTACTTAAGGAGGACTATAAACCCTTAGGGTGCAGGGTCTGCTGGCCCGGCCTATGCGCTCGTCCATGTCTTTGAGATCCTGTCTTGCAGGACACCCAAAAGGAGAAGTTAAGCTTACTCTACATTGGTGCTATGCCCTGAAACTTAATCCCGAACCCTAAACCCTTAACCCTAAATCCTAAACCCCAATCCATAAAACCTAAACCCTTCAACCGCGTGAACCCTAAACCGCCTTAAATTCTCCATGGGACCTAGTAAGGGTTTAGGGTTTGGTTTGGGGTTTAGGGTTTAGGGTTTAGGGTTTAGGGGGACTTGCGGGAATCACAGGGGGGGGAAGTCAGCGTGATGGTTCTTGTTTGGGTACCCTGGCAAGTGGGAGCTGATTCATACTAGGGACCTCCAAGAAACGGATTTTGACTATCCACCATGCGATAATCACGGGGCCATGCATGAAATTCTGAGTGTAGCAGCTGCTGCTGTCATCGTGGCCACCCTTGTCATGCAGAACATATAAGCTTTACAGGGGCTACCCAAGAACCCTAGACCTCATGAAAGGACCTTATGACTCTACTGTACACGCCCTAACCCCAGAAACCCCTACCCCGAATCCTTGAACGCTAAACCCTAAACCCTAAGCCCTGAACCCTAAACCCTAAGCCCTAAACCCTAAACCCTAACTTGCTAACTCTGGACTTATAGTCCCCCTTAAGTAGATAATATATGGCTTTGGGTATATTATAATAAGATCCCCATATACCCCATATTCTATCTACTTAAGGGGGACTATAACTCTTCCCCATGTCTCATTCCTGCGTCTCCAAGGCTTGGGAGGACTTGGGCAGTTTTTCAGAAAAGTCTGATGTCTCAATCAGGAACCAGCTGTGAGGGTTTTTCTTGTTGTGAGCTGAGGGTCTTTGAGAGGTGGGCCTTCATATGGCTACAAAATACCTCAAGCCCTGAAACTATAGTCTAAGCCTTGAACCGTGTGTCTCTCTTCTGGTGCCTCGAGGGGGTGGGTGGATTCAGGTGGGGCCTGGCATGGCTCCAATATGAACGCTGGAATCGAAATGGGTTCCCCTAGATACTAACCCCCCCGGTTCCCCCGTAATTTGGCTTGCTTAGGGATATTAAGGCCCAATTACAGTTAACAAATTGGGAACCTAGGTTGAGGGCAGTATGGGGAGGGCAGAAGGGAACCTATGACATCTTGAGGGTGCAGAGGCGAGACAATTACCCTAGAGTTGAAATTAAAAGCATACCGACCTTGCACCTGAGCCGACAAAAGCGAAACGCCCAAGCCGAAACCTCAAGTCCTAAATCCCCCAAAATGACGGAAAGCCTTAGGGCCCTAAGCCCACAACCCCAAAACCCTAGCCCCACAAACCCCAAACCTTGAACACCTGCACCCTAAACCCTGCACCCCTTGGCCTTCCTGAAGCCCCCAAACTTAGGGTTTAGGTTTAGCTAAGTGGCTCAGATTGAACAATTTTGTTTGCTCTCAAGGGTTTCTTCGAGTGGTCCCATACACCCTAAACTCCTAAACCCCAAACCTTGTCAAACCAAAATTCCTAGAGCCTAAACTCCCAAACCCTAGCCGTGAAAGCCTACCGCATGCCTTGAAAGGATTGAGGACTGGATCCCTATCGTAGCACGCGGTCGTTTCCGTAATCGAGGGCGCCAATATACTGGAACCCTTTTCAGCCTTATTAGAAGAGCCCTCAACAAGGGACCCCTGTTTTATGGAGACCTCCATATTTAAACCTTGAACCCTGAAGGCTCAAGCCTGAATGCTCAACCCGGAACACCAAACCCTAAACCCTACACCCTGAACCCTGGCCCTAAGTGAACACCAATATACTCTATAATCCCTATATAACCCTATAAGATCCCTATACTTCCTGTAGTTTCCATTTTCTTTTCCAGTATCCCAATATAACTCCCTATAAACCCCCTAAGCCGAGAAAGTAAGCACCATCCCGCCGCCTGACTTTTGTGATGCTTACGCTTCTTCATTGTCTTGATCAATCTGTGTAGGAGCTGGTCCTGGATGAAGGTGAGTGTAGGGTTTAGGGTTTAGGGTTTTGGGTTTAGGGTTTAGAGTATAGGGTTTAGGGTTTAGGCTTCAGGGCCTAGGGTTTGGGGTTTAAGGGTGTCGAGCTGGAACCTAGAGAAAACTTCAAACCGTTGCCTCTGGAGACGTAGGATCACCCCCACCATTCCCCCCCCCACCACATCGTGCGTTCGTAGCATGCCTTAGGTGGACCCCCCACCCTGTACCTATACGGGATCATGGTAAGTCACTACATTAGGGTCCTCTTTCTATTCCTAGTACACCACTATTAGGGGGGGGGTCCACCTGAAGCATGCCATAATCAGTGCTGTAGCAAGCTTGTGGCATACAAAATTCCTTTCCCCCATGGGCAAGGGACCGTTAGGGTATAGGGTTTACGGTTTAGGCGTTATCTAGTACGGCACGACCTAAGTTGGAACCACGATAATCCCATTGATGTCTGAAGGGTTCGTGGTTCAGGGTTTAGGATTTAGGATTGAGGGTTTAGGAATACAGGATGCCAATCCTTCTTTTAGGGCCTAGATTGTGCAGTTCGAAGTAAAACGCAAAATTCCCGTCCCGAACCAACATGGAAGCCCAAAACCGCCCCTACAAAGATTCCTGTCCTTTCGATTGGGGCCTACATGAAGGGCGATGTTTTAGGGTTTAAGCTTTACGGATTTCCGAATTATTGGCCGAGGATCATCCAAGTTGTACTTCCAGGCGAAGTCCTCAGGGGAGATTACGCAGTTTGGATTGTTAAGATTCAGGTTAGGTACTGCCCCCAACAGCAGTTGGACAATAGATATAATATGAAGCTATATGACCCCCATTATAGACTGTTCCTGGGGCAGTACCCAAGGTTGAGGTCCTAGTAGGGGTCTATCTCAGAGCTGGAGAGATGGCACAACAAGTTCTGACAACAGTCGCCACACAATTTCTTCCTGCTAAACCCTACGCCTTAAACCCTAAACCCTAGATCCTAAACCCTAAACCCAATCCCTTACTTCCAGGAATACCCATACCTAGATTGTTCACTAAGGGGGCCGAGGATGGAAAAATACGGTTTAGGGTTTAGGGCTGGCTTAGGATTTAGGGTTTAGGTTATAGAGCCAGGGACACATGCATTAGTCCCTACCTATATGCTATGACAATATCAAGCTTCCCCAAAACGCTTTGGGATACCCCCTTCCCTACGCAGGATTTGGGGTTTAGGGTTTAGGGCTTAGGGCTTAGGGTTTAGGGCTTAGGGTTTAGGGCTTAGGGTTTAGGGCTTAGGGTTTAGGGCTTAGGGCTCAAGACGGCCCAGCCCCCTAATAGAGCCTAACCGTTTCTAAGCACGGGTGAGGCGTCCCTAGGGAATTTCCTGTGAGCCATTCTGGCACCTGTGCTAGTAAACACTAGGGTACAGGAGCTTGGGTAGTCTCAAAGTGGAGACTTAGGATTTAGGAAAAAGATTTGGGTCTCAAGGTTTAGGATTTTAATTGGTAAGGTTTAGGGCTAGACCCTAGGCCCTATTATCTTTTAAGGTTTACAGCTTAAGCCGTGGGTATGAAGGTTTATGATTACATGTGTGGGCCTGGCGATTTAGGGTGTAAGTCTAATGGTTTCCTCAGAGGGTCAGGAAGAGTTAGCAAGCAGGTTGATAATGGTGATAACTGGGGTGATTATATGGCTTATAAGGGTTAGAAGTATACTTACTATGTCTGCCTGACCCTCCAAATAAGGTTTAGATATGGAATTTCATCCGCTACCGCATCCCCTATTCGGCGCAAGGCATTGTGCTTACTTTAGGGGCCTAGATGATACCGATATCATGCAGAGGTCTATTTGAGATGCTCTATGGCATAATCACGGATAGAAACTAGAACCACAACTTTGGTAACCACTGGTATAATACTTATTTAGACCGCTACAGTAAGGAGTTTCGCCCATGCCGTCCTTGATCTCAGGATCCAGCAGGTCCTTGCCTGAGGGATATTAGAGGGATGGTGTAGGGTTTAGGGTTTAGGGTTTAAGGTTTAGCGCCTAGGGTGTAGGGTTGAGGGCTTAGGGCCAGGGATTAGGGCTTAGGGTTTAAGGCTTAGGGCTTAGGGTGTAGGACTTGGGGCTTAGGGCTTAGGAGCTTATAAGGATGATAATGTAAAGCTTTATAGGCAGGATTACATGGGATTAATCGGATCTTATAGGAATTCTATAGGGCTATATAGGACCTTCTGAGGATATATGGTGTTATAGAGGGATATTTCCCCAAAAAAGTGGAATCAAATGGAAAAGACCATGAAAAAGTTAAATAGAAGCTACTCTAAATACATGGTAGCTACCCTAGATAGAGGGACCCCAATAGAGTCCCCAAAAAGACTACAATCCTTGTTTTGGGACCTCAAAAAGGTACTCTTGATTCTAGGAATCCCCATATTCATATTGAGGCACAAGTCCACACCGTGCCAAAGAGCTATGGTTTGGTCTGATATCTCAACTCATGCCGGGGGTTCCCTAAACCCTTAACCCTGCGCGTGTAGGGGGGTTTCGGTTTAGGGTTTGGGGGGTGGAACTGACACTTGAAGCTTCCCGGAATGGAGACTCCCCTCCCCCTAATAAAAAACCTCCCCCACTCCCCACCCCCCGGTAAAAATTCATACTCTTAATGTATTGTAAGGACCCCCCTATATTAAATACTCCCATTATGTGGCATATTGTAATATATTGGGAATTATTAATATTGGGGGGTGTCTAATATTAGCGGGAAGTGATTACGCGGTTTAGCATCTAGGCTTCAAGCTCCAAGTTTGCCAAAGGTCTTCCTGAAATGGGGAGAGGCTAGGAACCCAAATTCGCAAAAATCCAGTGCGAAATGACATGGAACCTATGGATCGTGTTGGGGTTCATAGGGACGTTTTTTTCACGTGTTGATGGTGCGCTCGCAATCGGAGGCTTGAAATGCTTGCAAGTCTGTTTGCTCCGCATGCCATTCAGCTAGCCTCGGGCTTAACACTTGTAGTGCAGGGTTTCTTGCTCAGGGTTCTGAGTGGTGGCATCCCTAAACCCTAAACCCTAAACCCTAAACCTTGAACCCTGAACCCGAAACTCTTAAGTCTAAACCCTAAACTATAAAATCGCCTATTACCGCCCAATCCCTGCATCAAGGAGCGGTGTCAAAGCAGTACCTACCACCACTCTACCTCCACCTCTTCCAACACGACGACCACTACCACGACAGCTGCTGTTTGGAGTCAAGCTTCATAATACGTACGGCTTTGATTTCCAGAGATGCACTGATACGCATAAGTTATACAGTTAAAACAGGCTAGACATGGTCTTGCTTGGCCGCAGATGCAAAAAGGTAAAACTCAAAATACTGTTAGATGCGCAATGTTTAGGGTTTAGGGTAACCCAGACCCCTGATTCATAAACCCCCTCCTCATAATAGGGATTATCATAGGGATTCTAATATTAAGGCGCGTAAAAGGAGGAGGTTTATTAATCATGGATCTACATTATCCATATACGCGTCCCTCGGCCAGTCAACGCAGGCCCTTAGTCTTTGAGGCTACGACTGATGCTTCAGGATTTAGGGTTTAGGGTTTAGTAGGTGAAGAGGGCAGAGGTTAGGGTATGTAAGGATTGGGGGTTTGGGCTCACTGTACTGTAGCTCCAAACCCCACACACCTTGCTGGTTTTCGAATGGGATTAACTTCCAACTGTATAGGAGACAAAACAACAACAAAAACAAAATGAAAAAACATCAGCATCAGGGCACCTATGAAGGTGCCGTTGTTAATCTCCCGGATCTTTACCAGCATCACGTCTACGGCCTTCTTGTTATTCCTTGCTCCCTTCTCCATGATGTGCCACAGAACCTGCTGGCTATTGATGGAATAGGGCTTATGGTTTAGGGTTCAGGATTTAAGGTTTAGGGTTTCGATCCTTCAGGTTTGGGGTTTTAGGGCTCCAGGTTTAAGGCTTGGGTGAACGCAAGGTGTGTCAAAAACAATCCCTGAGCCCTGAACTGAGCAATGCATTCATACCCATATCCTGCACCCCGAGATATAAGATCTCTGATGGCAGACGTTACTGGCAGCGGTGGGCTCTCACTATCCTACGCTGTAAGCCCTAAACCCTATTCCCTACATCCCTTATAGCCCCTTAAAGGGACCCATTGAACCCTCTGTCCCCCATAGCCTCCTTTCCCTACAGCCTAAACCCTACACCCCAAACCCTAGGCCCTAAACCCTACCCCAGCCTCCTTGTCGGGACCACATTAGGGGTGAGGGGTTGTTGAACATTGGCGAAATCAAATTTCGGCGGGGACCACTGAGTTCGGGACCACTGAGTTCGTTCGTGCCTAGGGCCTAGGGTTTAGGGTTTAGGGTTCAGGGCTTGGGGTTTAGGATTTAGGTTTTAAGGATTTAGGGATGACACTGGGCGTAGGACCCAAACAACTACGAATAATGAAACCCTGAACCCTACAAAGCCAATTAGCGAGAGCACCGGGAGGAGCACTGATTCGTAGCAAGCATTGCTTGGGGTTTAGGTACGGGATCACGTTTTGAGGGCTGCTGCACGATTCCTTCTTGCCTAACTGAGCGCCAGGCACTTCAACCACAATGCTGAACCTCGAACCCGAACCCTAAATCTGCAAATCCCAAGCCCCTACACCACTACTCCCCGAACTCCTCAAAACCCTAGATCCTGAATCTCTAGGCTGTCTGATAGCACCTGCATATCCTCATCAAAGTCCTCGCGAGTCTTCATTGCCTTCCGTGCATGGTGTCTAGGGGGTTTGGGGTTTAGGGAGCTGCAGGGTACCTATAACACAACTATAACTGTACTTACGACCCATTGGTACGCCCCCTACGTCCCCTAATACGGTCATAATTGGGTTATACTGTGCTAAGTATGTTTGAGTCATAACTAACCTGAACCTCCAAGTATTCTGTAGGCTTCCTTGCTTCGGGCTCAGTTCGAGGGTCCTAGGGCCCATGAATTTTGAATTAGGGTTCTAGGCTTGGCGGATTTATATAGGGTTCAGGGTTCTAGGGATTTAGGGTTCTAGGAATTTGGGATTTAGGGTTCAGAGTTCCAGGGTTCCAGCGTTTCGGGATTCGGGGTGCGGAATACACCCTTTACCCTAAGCCCTAAACCCCAAACCCTGAGCCCTAAACCCTAACCCCTAAGCCCCAAACCCTAACCCCTAAACCCTGTACTAAACCCCTAAGCCCCCAAACTGGGGCTTGGGGGCCTGCAGGGTTGTAAGGATGCTTTTTGGGGAGCTTTTGCAATCTTAGGATGTTAGGGCTTGGGGTTTGGGGGTTTTGGGTTTAGGGGTTTTGGGGTTTAGGGGTTTAGGGTTTAGGGTTTAGGGCTTAGGGCTTGGGGTTTTGGGGTTTTAGGGTTTAGTGCTTAGGGTTTTGGGGTTTTGGGTGTGCCTTGAACCCTAAACCCTAAACCCTGAGGGCTTAGGGTTTCGAAGCTTAGGGCTTTTCTGGCTTTACAGGGGGTTGAGGGTTGAGCAGGCAGTGGGTAAAGGAGGTGAAGAAAGGCTCTTCAAGGGGTTAGGGTATAGGGTTGCAAAGTTTGCCCTAAACCCTAAACCCTAAGTTTTGTAGTTTAGGTGTTCACGCAAGACAAGAACCTGCTACTTTAAGAAGCTCCCATTTCCCTGAAGTGTCCCTTGCATCCAACGCCATACCGTTAGCACAACCTCTCAGAAGCATGGTGAACGCAAACGCAACTACTGATGGCTCCGTCTGAGAGGCATACGTAAACCCTATAGAAGTATCACCATGTACCCCTGTATAGCCACTGCATGCTTCTGTGTATATGCCTACTTAACTATGGCTACCCGGGAATATTTTGAGTGTTCCTGCCTTGTTCAGCTTCTCGCAGATCTTGTCATCGATGCCGAAATGCCGACAAATATCCTTCAACAGTTGTGTCCAAGTCACACTGCTAAATAAAAAAAAAAAAGACGCCTCGAACGTTTAGTGCCTAGGATGCTAACTACAATGCCCAAATCCGGGCCTGAACCCTAAACCAAAGAACACAAGCAGCAAAATCTCACAACCCTGGCTCCAAAATGAGAAGTCTCAGAACTTGAAGCATCGAGTATTCCTAAGCTATTCTAAAACTTAACCTTCTACTGAGCCCTCAAACCTAGACTTCCAACCCTCAAACCCAAGACCCTACAACCCTAAACCCCCAAATCCTGCACCCTGGAGCCCCAACAGAGAAGCCCAAAATCCTCGACTTCCGACCCTCAAGCCGTGCTGGCATCTCCTTGACGCGCGGGTCGATGGGGTCTGGCGGTGGCTCAACCTGTACGCGAGGGCACATGATGCACCCTATAAACCCCCTAAAGTAGCACCTATAAAACCCTATCTTAAAACCCCATATATCCCCCAGTCCCTAACCCTAACCCTTACCAACCCTAAACCCTCTGGTAGCCCCTATATGCCACTATCCCCGACACCTTGGGTTCAGGCCTACAGGGTCCAGGGTTTCGGGTTAAGGGTTTGGGCTTTGTGGTAGGTTTCAGTTTTGCTGACTTTGGAGCCTTTAGGACCCTAAGCCGGCTAAACTCTACCTGTGATAGAGCCCGATGACACCCAAACCCTAAACCCACGCAGCCTGTAGTCCCTTTTAGGTAGATAGAATATGGGAGTATATGGGGATCTTAGTTTAATATACCCAAAGCCATGTTCTATCTACTTAAGCGGACTATAAACCTATGACTCCAATCTTTATACCTTAGACCTTACCCGATACCTTCACCCTGCACCCAAACAAACCTGAGCCCTCCCTAACCCGATAAACCCTAAGCGCAGAACACTACCTCACCCCTAAACCCCAAAGCCTAAACCCTGAATCCTAAACCCTAAATTCTCAACTCTAAACCCTAAATCCTAAACTCTAAATGCTAAACCCTACCCTCTAAGCTAGCCTAAAATCTAGGGGTACCAAAATGGTAAACCTCACACCCCCAGACGCCGGACCATATTCCCGAAGTCCTAAACGATCTGAACCTCATAAGCCTAAGGCTCTACCACAAATCCTACAAGCCCGAGCCTGATCTCTAAATCCTGGGCCCTAGACCATATGTCCTGAACTGTTTAGGGCTTAGGATTTCGGATTTGCAGTTTGGGGTTTTGGATTTTGAGGTTAGGGATTAGGCTCCCACCTTCTCTTCGGCAACGCTTTCGGCGCCGCCTCCCATCATGCCCATCATGGCGGCCATGTTCATCATGGCCTTACACAGACTTACTGGTGCTTAAGGGGGAGTGGAGGAGTGAATATAGGGTTTAGCGTTTAGGGCTTAAGGTTTAGGGTCTGAGTGGGGGAGTGAAGAGAGGCACCCTTCAAGGGGTATAGGTGGGGATTACATAAGGACTATTCTTGCTGGTGGTTAGTAGGGAATGAGGGAATAGAATCCCTATATAACCCCTATATAACATATTCCCTTATCCCTCAAACCCTAAACCCTAAACCCTGTAATTATAGGGATCCACTCCCCCAATCTCCCATAGGTACCAGTACACGCAGATCCATGGGATGCTCTCAAAAGGAACTCTACTGAGATATCAGGAGGGTTTAGGGTTTAGGGATTTATCCCTAAACCCTAAACCCTAAACCCTAAACCCCATCCCCAAGGCCATATCTACTTACCATTTCTTAGGGTACCCAAATTTCCCAAATTTCCTTAATTCTGACATTTCAAAAGTTTACATTCTAAAATTTCAAAACCCAATTGACCCCCCCAAACCTTAAGTACTGGTGATAAACCCTCACCCCTGGATCCTAAACCCTAAAGCCCTGAGGTGCAAGCCATTGGATTCATCATCATTGGCATCATCCTCAGTTGCTGTTTTCTGAGACTTAATCAAGTTCAGGTGCTATAAACGTCTGGGGTTTCGGGCTTAGGGTTTTGGGGTCTGGGGTTTGGGGGTCTAGGGGCTACTGTAGGGAGAGGGACTTATAGTAAGTAACTATAATGCAGGGTCAAATGAAGAAGAAAATTGTAAATTCATTTGAAATTCCGGAAAATCAAGAAGAATGTCATATATACATATATACATATGTACATATGCATTTTCATGAGGAACCTCCATGAAGTCACCATAGCATGGATTCATGGGAACAATGTGGCTACCCTATAGTCATCAATTGATTTAAAGCCCTATCATTCTAGCAGCCCCTCTACAAGCGACCAAAATAGAGTAGTTTCCCCTTTCTTCGCCATTCCTTATACCCTCACAGTAAACCGTGAATAACATAGATAAGCCGCCACGTTCTTTTCGACCCGCTTAAGTTCCTTAACAGCCTATACAAACCTTCCATAACCCCAACCGTAGAGAACAACTCTAACGCCTAACCCTAATCTCTAAAACCCTAATCCCTAAACCCTAATCCCTAAACCCTAACCCCTAAACCCCAACTCCCAACCCCTAAACCCTAAGCCCTAGGCCCATTTTGAATTCCTTAACATCAACCCAGCATCCCATTCATGCCCATCGGCATTCCCATGCCCATGCCCTGCATTCCTCCCATACCTTGGCTACACGATAATGAAGCAAACACAGGCTCCTTTAAATGGGTTTTTATAAGGGTTTATATTGGGTTTATATAGGGTGTATATTGGGTTTATATGGGGTTTATTTAAAGCTTATATAGGGGCTTTATAGGGTTTAGGGTTTAGGGTTTAGCGATCAGGGTTGTGGGGTTAGGGCCTTGAGGCTTATACAAATATGGGGATATTATTGGGATCTGTGAGGATCCATAGAGATATCGAGCTTAGGGTGTGTGGGTTTGAGGGTTCAGGATATGCCCTTCAAGCCATGCAGGAACATAGGGTGTTTGTGGGATTGAGGCTCGAGGGCAGTAGGTTTAGAGTTTGAGGTTGACGGTTTAGGGTTTAGAGTTTACGGATTCACCTTTGAGGTTAAGCTGCAGAATCCAAGGCTTAACAAAAACGAAAAAACTCCTAGCAATGGCCTCGGATGCCTCCCATGCCCATTCCCATTGGTCCCATGGAGCCCATCGGCATTGTCATAGGCATTGGCATCATGCCTGGGGAAGAAAAACCCTAAGCCCCTAAACTGCCACCGCACCTAGACACTGAACTCTACAACCCTAATACCCAAACTCTAAACCAATAAATCTATACATGTATGTGTAATAAACATCGAAAACAGAATACGACTAGTACGGATACATGGACATATATAATTATAGCGATGAGAATCGTAGAAAGCAAGTAAAAGAATCCATGATACCCCTACATCACCCCTATCGTTCCATCCCATTTTCTATTTTCCATTTTCCATTCGATTCTCCATTCTAAACTTTAAACCTAAACTCTAAGCCCTTAAACCTGGGTACTTGAATACAAGACCCTGTATCTCGCTGGGTCCTTAGGGTACCCCCCCATTTTGCGTCACCCCCCTGTATATACTCTGAATGCCCCCATATCACATTTTCGGGAGACTCCCATGTTGATTATTGATACCCAGGTCACACCTATATAGCAGTTCTATCTTGATTTTCCATCTTGACTTTCCATGTGTTTTCCATCTGGTTCTTCACTCGCATTATTTCAATATAAGACCCCATAATTCCTTTGATATTCCCCATTTCTTCCGGCAGACTGTCTCTAGGGCACCCCCCCTTTTGAGAAACTCCCTAAACCCAAAAAACCTATCGAGCCTGGGGCACCAGTGGCTGCATTCGGGCACGCGTTTGGGCACGCGTTCGGGCACGCGCCCGGCGCGGGCATTTGCCTGGGCTGCGGTTGACACATTTAGGTAGATCCCCAAAATGGTTGTGCAGGGTTTAGGGATGAGATTTAAGGTCTAAGGGTTAGGGTTTAGGCTTCGGGGATTTGGGTCTAAGGTTTAGGGGTTAAGTGCTAATGTTGCTCAGATTATACAGGGTTTGGGATTAAGGTGGCTACAAGAAAATGGAAGCGGTATGTTGGGGTATTGCCACTAGAGGCATAGGGACTTAGAGTGAGGTACTCTACTGGAGAGTCAGAACGACAAGACAATGCAAAAAAACTGCCCCTCTCCCTGTACTAGCTCCTAAACCCTAAACCTTAAACTCTAAACCCTAAACCCTAAACCCTACAAACTAAACTCTAAACCCTAAACCCCAAACTCTAAACCCTCATGGTAACGCAATTCAACTTCCTGAAAAGCAAACCAGCTGCCCTGGCATACCAGCAGGCCCTCCGCCAGGGCCTCCAAGTCCTTCTAGGGGCCCATGTATAGTGGGGTAATATTGGGATAATATGGGTTAAATAGGGATAGAGGAAAATAAAATTGAAAATAAAGTTGAAAAAACTATAGGGTAGTTTAGGGTTTGGGGTTTAGAGTTTAGGGTTTGGGGTTTAGGATTTAGGATGTAAGGTTTATGGTTTGGGGTCTAGGGTTTGGGGTTTAGGGTTTAGAGTTCAGGGTTTAGAATTTAGGCTCTAGGATCTGCGGCTTAGGGTTTGGGGCGGCCCACTATAGATCCCAACATATCACAATCCTCAAGTCGAGGGACAACCATCAGAAATAACAAGAAGCCACGAGGGGGTTTCCCAAAATCAGGGGTACCATTTTGGGGTCCCTATAATGAGAATCACACTGTACATGGCACATGGGGATTCATAAGCAGCGGGGGGGGGGTGGCAAATATCAACCCCAACTATATAATCGTCCATGTCCTAGAAACTCCCAAAAAATGGGTGGCTGATTTTTTGGAAGCATAGGCCCTCCCATGCACCTCCTGGAAGCATGGCTTCGCCCTCGGAGATTCTCGCTTCACGTGCTGTTTTCTCGGTTGCTGCTAAGGCACCGTAAACCCTAAACTCTAAACCTTAAGGTAATTAAGTTGGATGTGTTTCAAATCATAATTCTAACAACTGTGCTGAAGGTCCTTGTCAGCAATGGAGGATGTTCAGGATGATCCTATCTAGGGCTCCTGGGAAGGCTCCATTCATCGGGGTGTCTTGCTTCTAAACCTGAAAGCCTACAGCCTGCAATCGTCTCAAGTCTGATCCTCTACATCCCCCTGATAAGCACGTGGCAACATGCTGCGCTTGAGCAGACATGGCATGTGGGAGTTTCTCAACCTTCACTGGGAACTCACCTGTTTACGGAGTTTGGGGTTTAGAATCCAGGGTCCAGGGTTGGGGATTTGGGGTTTAGGCTTTGAGGTTTAGGGCTTTGTTTCTCTCACCTTTCTCCAACTGCACAATCCAGGGTTTAGTGTTTGGGGTTTAGGATTTAGGGTTTGGGGCTTCGGGTTTAGGGCCCCACTCTAGAGCCAGCCCCATGTGTTAGTTTCTCAGGACAATTCCTCGAAAATCGTCGATGGGGATTCCTGCCCTGACTGCACCATGGGCAATTGGAGTGCCTACTGCCTTACCAAGGGCAGAGCTAAAACTAAGCTACTCTGTGAAGTTGAACGTCTGTCTCGAAAGCCGCCCTAGACATAAACCCTAACCTATACTGTAACCCCTTAACCTCAGACCCTAAACCCTCAACCTTAAACCCTCAACCCTACACCCCACACCGTTGAGCCACAAGGAGCATGTTTTTCCTTTCGTTGCGGTAACGTTGCCGTCAGACACGCCACCGGTGCTGAGCGTGGGCGCTGATGCTTAGCTATGAGGAGCTAAGATTTAGGATGTAGGGCTTAGGTTCCATGAATGAAGGTTTTGTGATAAAGGTTTCGAGTGCAGGGCTTAGGGTATGGGAGTTAAGGCATCGGATTTAGCAGTTAGGCTTTAGAGCATCAGGAAAAAGGGTTGGGTTTCGGGCTTTGGGTTTAGGAGTTTTAGGGTCAAAGGATGAAGGTGTAAGATTGATGATAAAGAAAACGAGGTCTAGAGTTTGCAGTTTGCGTTGTGAGGCTTCGGGTTCAGGATTGGGGGCCTAAAATATGCCTCGGGGCCTTAGAATCAAAACAAAGAACTGTAAACCCTAAACCTCTTTAGGGTTGAGGGTTTAGGGTTTAGGCTTTGAGCGTCAAGGCTAGGCCTGGATAATACACATTCAAGATTCAAAGATCCACCTTCCATCTGGCACTATCTGATACCCTCCACCCGAAGCCCCAAACCCCTAAACCCTTTAGGGTTTAGGGTTTAGGGTTTAAACTCTGAACCCTGAACCCCTAAACCCTAAACCCCAAACCCTGGGCTTTAAGGATAACCTGGAATGCTAGGATGTAGTTTAGGGATTGAATAATGGAGAATCAAACGGACCAGCAAATTGAAGAGCAAATGGAAAATGAATTTGAAGCAGGGGGTATATATGGATATGGAAAAGGTTTATCCTGGCTCTAACCTGGGCATTCCCTGTCCCAAAACTCTCACCTCTAAACCCTAAAACCTCAAGCCAAAAACCTAAACACTACGCCCGAAACCCTATGTACACCCTGAACCGAAACCTTTACCCTAAAACCCCCACTCTAAACCCTGAACCCAATATGAGCCCCAAACTCTCAGCCTACCCAAGCTCAACGCACACGCCCCGCCTGGGCCAGTGCAACCCAAGAAGTTGGCACTGAGAGGAACAGACGCTTCCCAGAACCCAAAAAAGGATCCAAAAAATGGAACCTCCCAATAATCCCCTAGTTTCTCCAAGGTAGTAATGGGTGTCATTTTGGGGGGTTCCATTTTTTGGATCCTTGAGGGGGTCTGGGTTGCTGATTCTGCAACCCTTCTGGCCCTTTGGTTAGCTAGGAATGAGGGAATGGATCCTTGTCGTAGTCCCTATGGGTTTAGGGTTTAGAGCTTAGGGTTTAGGATTTGGGGTTTAGGGTTTTAGGGTGTAGGGAATAATTTCCATTTTCCTTCCTTTCCTTCATTCCCAGCTAACCAAATGTAAGCCTTTAGACGGAGGGTGCCTTCATTCAGGATTTGCCCCTGTGCAAGGCACCTTTTCCTCAAACCCTTGCCCTAACACCTTAACCTAAAACCCTAGGCCCTGAACCCTAAACCTACGCCCTCAACCTAAAACCCTAAACCCCAAACCCTAAGTTACGCTTTGGGTTTTTTAAGGATTCAGGTTGCAGAGCACAGGCGTTTTCTGTGCTGCGGTTCTAGGGACACCCTACTTCCTGGGACGAGGCCCTGGATTCTACCGGTCCCTCCCTACTGTGGATGGAGGAAACCTTGCACCATC